>CM053272.1:19513057-19543726 GCA_028583415.1 Protea cynaroides | reverse complement strand
TGGTTTGTTATTAAGAGATGTAAAAGATTATTATTTTATGATTGAATTTGAATAATGGGATATTTATTTAAATTATCAATAGATACTCGGTTCATTCTATTTAAAGTCTTCCGCTGTATATTTATATTCTGATTGTGGTTATGTGTAATTGGTTTGTATGGGTGAACACGGCCTATTCGAGATCCTGGTGTGAACCGTTGGTTCAATGACGGTTCACTCACACCATTCTGGTTGGATCAGAATTTGGGGTGTGACAGGTAGGGGAGGATCCCATGGAATCTATTGCTGTAATGATCCAGAAGTCTTCTACACATGTATCAGTCAAGAAATAGAACAAGGTGTGAGTTGAAGTGTTTAGCCACCAAGTAGCCAAACATTAACGCGACTTGGTGTTCCATACTAACTCATGGCGGGTTCCAACCCGCGGGAAGAGGCAATCTCCAAATCGGCAAGTAGAGGGTCTCAAACTATTAAAACACGTGTTGCCTTCCCAGGTTGTCATGTCTGGGGACATGTGTCACCTAATAGTTAGTGGACAAAATATGGTATCAACAACTGCCCCTTGTTCTAGTGAACTCAGCGAGTATGATGGGACAACCTTTATAAAAGATAAATTTCGTCCCTCATAACAGAGATAAGTTGTAGAGAAATTCGTCAAGTTGCAAAGAACTATCATGACGCATGAAGACAACAGCCATCAATATCTTAAGCAACTCGTCATGATTCATGCCTCCATAAATGCCTCATAAAGACGCAACGGCTCCTTAATGAGAAATGGAGCGGATTCTCAAAAATCTTGTTGATCCCCTTCGTGTGATTCCTCGATATAAAGAGCACCAACGAGGAGATTTGAATTAGGCTATTAAGCATGTGCCACACGTCCCTACAACGGTTGAGAGTAACCAGTGCCATAACTCGAACGTACCACGTGTCAGCTCCATTACCTCCATCATTCAATACCGTGTACGGCTCGAGACATTACGTCCCATCGGAAGAGATACCGAAATATCTGGTCATGATGGCTAGTATGTAGCTTCTTAGAGACATTACTCCTTTGGTGTTGAAGGCTTATAAAAGGACACTTATCTTCTTAGTTAACCCTTTTTCGAAGTTTTCACCTTTGCAGAAAGCCTATTTCGTTCTTCATCTTCTCTTCTGCGGTTCTCCTTGCCTGTTACAAGCTTGTGATCATGGGATAAGGATTTTGAAGGATCCCTTATTCATCAACCCCCAAACAGTAAGTACTCGTCCCTTGACACTCGTAGAAATAACTTCTGGTTTTTTTTTTCTTTTCGATTTTGACCATAGCTTGAGGAGTGAATGCCCTAGGGTTGGTTGTTGTGGGAAAACTTTCAGCAGGAACCCAGACCCCGGAAGCGATTGTTTCTGCCTCTTTTTTTGCAAAGGCAAAGCGAGTCCCCACACAACTCCCTTGGAGCAGAGTCCGAGTAAATCCAAAATAGCTTCACCTACCTTACACGTTCTCGCTATCAAGGTGGCAGAAAATACCAGTGAGCTTGAGGCAAATGACCCTGATTTTAGAAAAGTCTTGACCAATCTATCCTAGCGGTATGTATGTCACATACCCGTGAGGACGAAACGGCTTGTGAAGCCAATGTTTCAGATGTGTGTCTACTTATCTTTCTTTGACTCCAGGTTCAAGATCCCTGTCCCTAGAGAGGTTGTAGAGATCCTAAAGTTTTACCGCCTGATCCCTGTGCAACTCCATGCGACCTCATGGACCTGCATTCTTGCATTTATAGTAATGCTTAGGCGTCTGAATAGACTAGCATCAGTCGACTTGTTTAGGCGCCTATTTATCCTAAATAAGGATGACCCCAAGGGCGCCATGACCACGGGGTTCCTGAAGGCGCACTCAAGAGCACCGAAAGTGACACGGTGGTGTGAAACAAAGTCCACCATTGGGTGAAGAAGTACTTCTTCGTTGGTAGCCATGACAAAAGACCCATGCCGCTCGCAAAAGTCTGGTGATTCCCTAAAGTCGTGCAAAAAAAATATTACTATAGAATTGAGCGACTATGACGAGGAAAGTTATAGAATGATACCTATCTCATACATTTATCTCGCACGGGTGGAGGTAGATTGGCCCAACGACTTTGGAAACGGAGATGACCAGTATGTCTTTGATGAACCCGCATAAGCCGCAGGTATGCCTTGAACTAAACTAGCAACTTTACTTAGTTCTCGGGTCACTAATTTTCTTGTTTCTTTGGTAATTCAGTGGGTCGAGAGGCTGAATACTGATGCTGTGGCCTAGATGCTCGTAGGTCAAAGGCCCTGGAAGAGGTTGGCCAGTGGGACAAACAAAGGTGCCATTAAGAAGTCACGGGTAACGAAGACCACTGCGACCAGATGTACCCCACCCAGGCAGAGAGATGGGTCTTCGTCAGGAACATAAGCAGGTTCTGAGTTGCCTCTTCCTACCATGATTCCTAAGCTGGTTGCTTACACAGAAGGTGTTGCCTTGGATGAATCTGAGGATATTCTAGAGATCCATCCCCCAGACTTGCCCCAGCAGAGGGAAACGACTGTTCCTCCCCTAGAATCCAATCAATAGGAGGAGGGAACCACTTCGACGGATGTGTGAGAGGAGATGCCAGCTCTTTCTAGATCACCATCTCGATCATCGCCTGATCTGTTGCCATACTGGGGACAGGAAGAGAGACACAAAACCATTTCGGTCCCTTTGTTGAGAGAAATTGTGGAGTCACCGCCCTCGCATCGATCGCCATCAGTGCGGCCCTTGGTCAACCCCTCAAGACAGGGGCGCCATGGTGACTTGCCCCCTTGGTTGTGAGAATGAGAGCCCAGCCCTAGCGATATCCACCTCCCCCACTAGAGTGTCAAGAGGGGAGCCAACGCGCTGGAGCCTTCGGTGGCTCATCAATTGGTGGAGGGAATCTGCCTTCCCACCGCTGTCGAGGATTATAGAGGTGTAAAGATGTCCGAGATCTATCGTGTGCTGGAGACAGATATTGTCCAGGTAAGCATCGATGGTGATATTAGGTTTTTTTTTTAAACACCTTGAGTGTTGTTTGTTGTACAGAAGGCCAATGCAGTGATGGAACTTAAGAGGCACGAGGAGCACTAGGCAGCTAAAGTCCATCGAATGGGAATTGAGAGGGGAGAGAGACCCTTGAACATGCTCTGACAGCCAAGCAGACTAGAGACGACGCCATTGAAGTGAGGCACATTTTTTTCTAGATGGTGGACTCGCTCACAAAAGAGCAAGATGATCTCAAAGAGGATTTGAGGTGATCTCAGGAAGGAGCTGTGCTTGTCGCGTCCAAAAAGGAGTGCCTTGAGGAGACCTTAGAAGGGGAAAGGCTGAGAGCGGACAACTTGGAGTAGGCCTTAGCCGTGGAAAAAACTCGAGTTGGGGAGTTTGACTCCCAACTATAAACTTTAAGGGCTAAGGCCATTGAGTTAGAGTCCCATCTTGGAGCAGAGAAGAAAAAGAGGGAGGAAAGTTTGGCTGCAGCGTCCGCCAGGCACCGTGCTGAATTAAAGGAGGTGAAAGCCGATATTCCTGTTAGGGTTGAGGCTTCCCTAAGGGAATACAAGAAGTCTTTAGACTTGGAAGCCTACATCATGCGACACCCGGACATGACCGACTTTTGTCTTCAGTTCAGTACCGGGCACTTTTTCAATGGCGCAAAGGACTTGCAGACTTACTTGCGAGAGAAGCTGCAGGTTGAGGCTGACTACTTGAGATATTCCCTTCTGTTGGACAAGTTCGATGAAGGTAAAGAATATGAGGAGGGTTCTTCAGAGGAAGGCAAGGGTGAGGATGATGTGGAAGAAGAAGTCACGCTGGGTGAAGATGGCGTAGAGGATGACGTAGAGAACACTCCGCGCGAAGGTCAGGGGCACGAGGATGATCTTGTCGAGGGGACCAATACTAGACCAGTTTCTGGACAAGCCAGCCAGACCTGACTCTCGAGGTGGAGCCCATCGTCGCCATCTTGTTGGGGATTTCGATCCCGCCCTTAGCCTTGCCATAATCGGACTCGCAGCTGGATCAAGCCGTTGAGGTGGAGCCATGTGACTCTTGAGGTTTCCTATTCTTTTTCTTTTTGTGCAACATGATGTAACCTATGCTCTTACCTGTTGTAAAGAAGAATTGACATTAATAAAGCTTACTTTTTCATCATTGTTGTGTTGATTTTTGTGTTGTCACTTAATTGTGTATTTATCTTGTCACCTTAGGTGTATGATAAGAAGAGACTTCCCCTGGTTGAGTAGCTGCACGTTGGTGGGCCTGCTTTAACAGATGTTCTGGAGACCCTCCTTCGAAATGCCTTAGTAGAGCAAGACAAACTTGTCGCCTGGTCGCGTCTTTAGAAAACGAGCTTAACTCACTCTATATTCTGGGTGGTTACTTCAGTGACGCATATGATGTTGTAAGCCATGCCTTGACTGAGCCTTTCTAAAAGCAAGAAGAGTCATAGAGGACCACCATACACATGTTACACAACAGAGTGGCCAAGGAGGACGATCAACATAGGATAATCTTTAATCAGCACATGGAGGGTTGTAGACAGCTTGCTGAGTTACGGGGTGAAGTCGTCGAGTGGTGGGCAGAGAGTGCCACTAATCGGCATCTTAGAATTACTGTTGAGGAGCGTGCTGATCGACTGGCAGAGATGTAAGACCCGTGTCAAACTAACCCGGTCTTACCACCTTGAACCAGGTTTACCCATCATGGTCGAGTCAAATGGACCAAGGGCATGAAGGAGATCGAGATCCCAGGTATAAAATCAACCCAAAAATACTTAATTTTAGGGGAGGGTCGCACACCCAGCTAAGCAGGGTCGGACCTCCCAAAATAGAAAGTCAGACCCTCAGTTTTGAAGGGAGGGTCGGACAGCTTAAGACCTTAGGGTCGACGGGATCATCGACCGTCCCATCGACCCTCGGTTTCTGACGAAACTGAAATTAAGAAATTTCTTAATTTTCGGTTGGGATTCTTTCTAAATCTCAATGGGATTATTATAGGACATTCCTAGTCTATTTAAAGGACATTCCTAAGCCACTTTCACTCCTTTCACAACCCTAATTGAATTGAGAGAAAGAGAGAAGAGGGGAAAGAGGAAGAAAGGAGGCAAGGAAGAAGACTTAGCAAAAAGGAGAAGAATTTGCAGAGAAAAGTAATCTTCTCAGGTATGGATACTAATTCCATGAGTTTCTACAGACCGTAGGTTAGATATGGTTGAGTGTAAGATTTCGGAGAAACCCAAACCAAACCACCCATGGTTAGGTTTTCATGGAAAACCATAGGAGGAAGCACAAAAACTATTTAGATGGATTATACATGGTTCTAGACCATGGAATGACTGTTGAATGAATGTAGGAAGTAAGCCATAGGACCCCAAACACGAAGAATGGATTTAAAAGTGGAAATTGGACCAGAGTGCACCAAGGGTCGCACCGAGGGTCGATAGACCATCCGACCCTAGGTGTTTCTGACCATCGACCCTTAGCATTCGGAAAGTTCGGGAATGGAGGGAGGGTCGATAGACCCATCGACCCTAGCATCGACCCTAGCATCGACCCTCGGTTGACGAATGGTTTTAAATTCCGAATTAATTCTAATTAAATTCTATCGACTTTGTTAGGTTTGCTAGCAATCAAATAACATTGTAACGGTGATTTTAAAGCTTGGGAAATATCTATTAGCAAGCTAAGGTGAGGAACCTTAACCCCAAACTAAATTGGTTAATAATAAACTGTTTTCTATTTCTTGAGTCCTATGCCATGTTTGATTCTATGCAATTATGTTTGTAATGTGCATACAGCATGCCATCCAATATTTCTATTACTTGTTCATGCATATTTACTTTATTGTTTATAACATGATGATGATGATGATGATGATAGGAATAGGCATGTGCTTGTATGTGTGTGGTTGATGTGCTTGATGCGAGCGAGTATCAGGGGAGGTGTGATGAGAACGTCAATAAACGTTAACCTTTGGCGGGTCTCAAGCACTTTAGCTCTATCTCTAACTTAAGTCTTGTGCATTGACATCGTCGTATCGCCATTACCTTAGCGGAACTATTATGTCGTAGAGTATCGGGGAGGTGGTCTCGGTCCTTGTAGTCTCGACTCTACCGGGGGCCTTAGCTCTATCTCTATGGATATTCCGAGGGATCTTGGGGTGAGGCATTGGATACACTTGTTTGGCATTAGGATTGGTTAGCAGCGAGCCCAGGGTTGCAAGCCCTCGCTAACGGGGGCTTACGTGTTGGTATAACATTATATAGCAATAAACGTTAACCTTTGTTGTATAATGTTATGGTAGGGTGGATGGGGACGACGATAAACGTTAACCTTCGGGCGGGCTTCCACACCCTGTGTATAGAGGCGGTGTCAATAAACGTTAACCTTTGACCACCCAACCTTTCTATTGTACATTGCAAACTATAAACCAAGACCAAAGATATAAATTGATTTTTTGCATGCATATGTATTGTTGCATTGTTTTGGCTACTCACTGAGCCGTGTTGTGTGCTCACCCCTCGACGTCGAATATTTTTAGTTGATGATGCAGGTTATACAATTGAAGATTTTATGAACGCGTCAGCGTATGAGAATGTAGCAGCTATGGAAGTTGGAGCTGAAGACGATACACACGACTCCTCTTGCGAGTGCAACTCGTATTTGACTAGATATTTTTATAAATTTCTTTATTGGATTTATAAGACATGTATTTGGTACTTAATTATTTATGTCTCAGTTAAACATAGAATAATTTGCTATTATTTATGAATATCATTTTAGTTATCAGTTCATTTATTTATAAGACTTCCGCTATTGTGTATTTACTCTGATTATGATGGTGAGTATATGAAGGTTCAGGTAACGTGAGGATAGCCTATTTGAGATCCTGATTGAACCGTTGGTTATTTAGCGGTTCATCACACCATTCTGGAATGCGCGGAATTGGGGTGTGACAAGAGAAGCTTACCATAGCCAAAGTGCGAGTGTGTCAGTTGATGGGTAGTAGGAGGAACAAAGGGATATATAACCGAACGTGTACCCCTGACTTTGGTAAGATGTACAACGTCATTACTCTGGAGGCGCAATATCAAGCTTTGTTGGATGCGAAGAAGCTAGTTGAAGATGTTGCGAGTCTAAAGTTATTATATAGGGAAGCAAGTGAGGGATCATCCAAGACACCAGGGAGAGATGGTTAGGGTGTATGTTAACCCTGTAAATATTTTTGATTTTGTAACCCTATAAATATTTTTGATTTTAAAACGCTGTAAATATTTTTGTAAAACGTCTTGCTTTGTTTAAAGTGGTGTTTAAAGCGGTTGATGTCTAGTTGTCCCTCTTGCCTCCTACTTCTTAGTAGTTGATGGTCTGTCCCTTCCTGAGAAGTGAAAGTAGTTTAATGCAAATGATGGGAAGATATCATTGGGTGTGAGCATCCGAGTTCTTTTGTTTTTTGCCTAAAGCATGAACTTAAGCATTTTTGTCTTGCTTTTTGCGAGTTCATGAGTGATTGCATAGTGCGTGCAATTGGATCTATTTAGTAACGTTCCTAGGCAAAGTGAGTTAGACTGTAAGACCCGTGTCAAACTAACCCGGTCTTACCACCTTGAACCAGGTTTACCCATCATGGTCGAGTCAAATGGACCAAGGGCATGAAGGAGATCGAGATCCCAGGTATAAAATCGACCCAAAAATACTTAATTTTAGGGGAGGGTCGCACACCCAGCTAAGCAGGGTCGGACCTCCCAAAATAGAAAGTCAGACCCTCAGTTTTGAAGGGAGGGTCGGACAGCTTAAGACCCTAGGGTCGACGGGATCATCGACCCTCGGTTTCTGACGAAACTGAAATTAGGAAATTTCCTAATTTTCGGTTGGGATTCTTTCCAAATCTCAATGGGACTATTATAGGACATTCCTACTCTATTTAAAGGATGTCCCTAAGCCACTTTCACTCCTTTCACAACCCTAATTGAATTGAGAGAAAGAGAAAAGAGGGAAAAGAGGAAGAAAAGAGGCAAGGAAGAAGACTTAGCAAAAAGGAGAAGAATTTCCAGAGAAAAGTAATCTTCTCAGGTATGGATACTAATTCCCTGAGTTTCTACAGACCTTAGGTTAGATATGGTTGAGTGTAGGATTTCGGACCCAAACCATCCATCCATGGTTAGGTTTTCATGGAAAACCATAGAATGATGCACGAAAACTGTTTAGATGGATTATACGTGGTTCTAGACCATGGAATGACTGTTGAATGAATGTAGGAAGTAAGTCATAGGAACCCAAACACGAAGAATGGATTTAAAAGTGGAAATTGGACCAGAGTGCACCAAGGGTCGCACCGAGGGTCGATAGACCATCCGACCCTAGGTGTTTCTGACCATCGACCCTCAGCATTCGGGAAGTTCAGAATGGAGGGAGGGTCGATAGACCCATCGACCCTAGCATCGACCCTCAGTTAACAGAATGGTTTTAAATTTTGAATTAATTCTAATTAAATTCTATCGACTTGGTTAGGTTTGCTAGCAATCTAATAACATTGTAACGGTGATGCTAAAGCTTGGAAAATATCTATTAGCAAGCTAAGGTGAGGAACCTTAACCCCAAACTGAATTGGTTAATAATAAACTGTTTTTTATTTCTTGAGTCCTATGCCATGTTTGATTCTATGCGAATATGTTTGTAATGTGCATACAGCATGCCATCCAATATTTCTATTACTTGTTCATGCATATTTATTTAATTGTTTATAACATGATGATGATGATGATGATAGGAATAGGCATGTGCTTGTATGTGTGTGGTTGATGTGCTTGATGCGAGCGAGTATCAGGGGAGGTGTGATGAGAACGTCAATAAACGTTAACCTTTGGCGGGTATCAAAGACTTTAGCTCTATCTCTAACTTAAGTCTTGTGCATTGACATCGTCGTATCGCCATTACCTTAGCAGGAACTATTATGTCGTAGAGTATCGGGGAGGTGGTCTCGGTCCTTGTAGTCTCGACTCTACCGGGGGCCTTAGCTCTATCTCTATGGATATTCGAGGGATCTTGGGGTGAGGCCTTGGATACACTGTTTGGCATTAGGATTGGTTAGCAGCGAGCCCAGTTTGCAAGCCCTCGCTAACAGGGGCTTACGTGTTGGTATAGCATTATATAGCAATAAACGTTAACCTTTGTTGTATAATGTTATGGTAGGGTGGATGGGGACGACGATAAACGTTAACCTTCGGGCGGGCTTCCACACCCTGTGTATAGAGGCGGTGTCAATAAACGTTAACCTTTGACCACCCAACCTTTCTATTGCACATTGCAAACTATAAACCAAGACCAAAGATATAAATTGATTTTTGCATGCATATGTATTGTTGCATTATTTTGGCTACTCACTGAGCCGTGTTGTGTGCTCACCCCTCGACGTCGAATATTTTTAGTTGATGATGCAGGTTATACAGTAGAAGATTTTATGAACGCGTCTACGTAAGGGACGGTAGCAGCAATGGACGGTGGAGCTGAAGATGATACACACGACTCCTCTTGCGAGTGCAACTCGTGTGTATTTGACTAGATATTTTTATAGGTTTCTTTATTGGATTTATAAGACATGTATTTGGTACTTAATTATTTATGTCTCAGTTAAACACAGAATAATTTGCTATTATTTATGAATATCATTTTAGTTCTCAGTTCATTTATTTATAAGACTTCCGCTATTGTGTATTTACTCTGATTATGATGGTGAGTATATGAAGGTTCAGGTAACACGGGGATAGCCTATTTGAGATCCTGGTTGAACCGTTGGTTATTTAGCGGTTCATCACACCATTCTGAAATGTGCGGAATTGGGGTGTGACAACTTGGTATCAGAGCATCTCAGGCCTTGCCCGTTGAACTATCATACATTCACAGCAATAGTGAACTGAGATAGGATAAAATAAAAACAGTAATATTAACACATTATAAGTACAAGTGACGTTGAGACCAAATTTTAAAAGAAAATAATACATCTATTAAAAGGAGAAACAAGTTGACATACAATGAGAATGAAACAAAGAGTAAATGTATATCTAAAACAGAGTACAGTCCACAACCCGGACAGTTACTCTGTAGTACAAGGAAATGTAAAGTACAATCAGGAAGCTGGAGGCGAAGGAGGAGGTGGAGCCTCACGATCTCTGTCGTAGTCCTCAGCATAGACTCTAGTCAACCGGGCTATCCGAAGTCGGGTCGTCCGTAGACTAGCTGTGAGATCGGCTACTCTCCGTCGGTACGACGTTTGGATCGCCATGTGCTCATCTATCCGCGCATCAGATGTGTGCTGAGCAGCCAACAGCTCATCCACTCTCATGCGCTGAGCATCTAGCAACTCCTCCATCCTCAGGTCCGATCTGCGCTGAGTTTCTCTGATCTCACGCAACATCTCCATCATATCAGAAGGTGGGCGTGAAGGACCAGCATCATGAGGAGGACTGGTCTTGGGTACCGAAGCCGCCGCAACAGAAGTACCAGCCCTATCCGCATGCGTGGGTGATGGCGGTGTTATCGCATCGACATCCATATATAAGCGATCATCGTCGACCGGATCCCCACGAGCCCTAGCAGCAGCCTCAAAGATCGGCCATCTCAACCCGAATGTGAGGGCGCACCATCGCGTTCCTCTCCTCATCACTAACCTCCGCATCTCACAGCCCCATCTTACAGATAGCCTCCCAATCTAGAGGCGACGAGAAGGTCTTCTCCTAGATCTTCTCATCTACTAGATCCACCCCCAGACGGGGCAGTAGCACTGTAATCATGCGTCCATAGGGTAGATTACCCCTATGACCGGACAATGTAGCACTAATCATCGTCCGCATGATGATGTAAGGAAGGCAGACCGACTGACGAGTGCAGATACAGTAGATCAAGAACTGAGTCAGCTGAGAGACCCTCTCATAGTGCCCACTCTGGGATCAGATTATCTTTGGATAATCTTGCGAGAAGACCCGTGGAGCCGGGACGCAAGTAGCAAGCTCTCATCTGCCATCTATCGGGACGGAGCAACCGGTTGTCGATCTTCGCCCTCATCTCCATCTCAACAAACCGTGGCTCTCTCGGCGCACGGTACACCATAGGGCCATCATAGGCAATGCCCAACAGATCGGCCAGCTGCCGATAATCAAAGGAGATGTGCACCCCTTGACGTAGCTAGTGATGCCAATCGCTGACCGTGTTCAACATCATTGTAATTCCCCACCACCGGAGATTACAATGAGGCGGCGCACCAAGTCTGGACAGGTGCACGCGTCGTATGTGATGACAGGGAGTCACCCCATATCACCGAATGGTCCCTCTACATTGAACAAGGCTAGCTCAGCCAAGTTCACCATGCGACCCCCTTCCACTTTCTTACGGGCATAGTCAGCATACTGTGCCTCGGCTTCGTTTGAACGGAAGCGAAGTGGATCACGCAATCTTGGTACTTTTGTACGGGCCATAGTATCTGCAACAAAAAGAAGGAGAAAAGAAATAAGGAGTTAATAGGATAAAAATCCAAAATTTTTAAAATAGAAGCCCATTCTACACTATACAGGTGGGCATAAGAACTTACGCAGGTTAAAACATATCCTACAATCTACATGCAGTAGAAAATTTTAACGGATAAGGTCCAATTTGAAGAAATTCAAGAAAAATCAAAAATTTCGACAAATTAGGGCAAAAAGAGAAAAATTTAAGTTTCTCGATAACCAACCGACGAAACTTAAAATTTTTTGAGGGCTTTCGTTCCTTAAGACCCCAATAACAAAAGCCCCCAATAAAAATCGAATTTTTACGGTTGGAAAAAGTTTAATTTGAAAAATACGAGCTAAATGAGCAAAAACCTAGAAATAAAAACCTAAAAACAGGGAAAGTTGGGAAATTTTACCTGTAGAGGTGATGTGGATGTCGAAACTCGGACTAAGAACGATCCACAATAGTGAAGTAGCACTGTAGCAACTCGGAGAGTAGAGACGAGTCGAAACGGAGGGGGAATAGTGAAAATTGACCCAGAATCGGATCTTAAAAATCTGATTTTTGGTCCGAGGGTCAGACAATTCGACTGACACCATCGACCCTCGGATCGACCCTCCAATCGACCCTTGGCTCTCGGGAATCTGACAGAAAATCGAGGGTCGGACTGAGGGTCGGACACCCATCGACCCTCGCATCGACCCTCGGCTCCGGGAAGAACATGTCATTCCCGTGGTCGGATACCAAGGGTCGGATACACCAAACGACCCTCACCATCGACCCTACATAGAAAAGACAAGATTTATTTCGAATGAATTGGAGATTTTGAATTTTATATCGGTTAGCGTGCCTACATGAAGTATAAATGATTTCTCACTGATTTTGATGATTTTCAGGCACCATCCATCTCGAAAGTAAATATGTCTGGCCGTAGAGTGACCCGACAGACCCGAAACATAGTCCCACCACCACCACCGGCGGATGAGACTAGTCAAGAGAACAATTACGCACAGGGTAATCCCGAGCCGGTAAACCCTACAAATTTGCCACCACTACCACCAGAGCTAACAACAGTGGTGATGAATCTGGCACAACAGCTACAACAAATGCAACATGCACAAGCTCAAATGCAGGTTGCGATGGGAGTTATGTTTCAAGCCACTCGGGTGCAACCATGCACACCGGGCAAGCTAGTGCAGCACCTGTGGGTAACCACCCAGCTCAACAGACACCTCAACAACCGACTGCACCAATTCCAGTGCAAGTCCCAGAAGCAGCCCAAGGGAACTATCAGTATCCACACTATATGTTTGGGGCAAACCCCCAAAACCAATAGGATCACTCCCGACTAGTAGAGAGATTTTTGAAAATGAAACCAAGAGAATTCAACGGCAAGCCGTCTGATCCACTGTGGCCAGCACACTGGATAGACGAGATGGAAAGGAACTTCCTTATGATGACTATCACTGAGGAAGAAAAAGTGTTATGCGCCACCTTCATGCTCAAAGGCGACGCACACCATTGGTGGAAATCTACAAAGACATACTTATTAACCAAGCACGCCCTACTGACATGGGCTATATATAAAGAAGCATTCTTTGAGAAGTATTTCCCAAGAAGCTTCAGAGACTCAATGGAGAAAGAGTTCCTGAGTTTGTACCGAGGGACGGATGACCGTAGACGCATATCACAAGGCGCTACGAGGAACTGTTTTTCTTTGCACCGGCTAGTATGCAAGAAGAAGATACAAAAACCCGTAGGTTTGTCGCGGGACTAAGAGGAAGCATAAGAGAAAATGTTCTGGGTTTAGAAAAGAAGATCTACAACGAAGCTATCCAAATTACTCGAATAATTGAATCGAGCCAGAAGGAGAGCTATTTCTCCCAGAGCAGAGGAATCAAGAGACCAGCCGGAAACTCCTATAATGGAGGCAATAATAGGATGTATAAACCTTTTCGTCCTCAGAATTTTGCCACTGCACCAAAGCCTACTTCCGCAGCTCAACCACAGCAAAAGCCAAATTCTGAAGCCCCGAAGTGTTATAACTGCAACCAACCAGGGCATATGGCAAGAGAATGTCCGAAACCCAAGAAGCAGTTACATCAAGGACGGGTATATGCTGTTACATCAAAGGATGCAGCCGCATCGCCCGATGTGGTCACAGGTATGACCCGCCAGAGTACTCTTTGATTCAGGAGCTACTCATTCATTTATATCTGTGTCGTTTGGAAAGAAGACCAATCTGCCCATCAAAACATTAGATTATAAATTACTTGTACGGTCACCGATGGGATTAGAAGTGGAATTAGAGAAAGGTTATGGACCATGTCCAGTTCTCATTGGGGAGCAGACCTTGGATGCAACCTTAATACAACTTGAGATGACAGACTTTGACGTCATCTTGGGAATGGACTGGTTAGCTCGGCATTCTGCAAACCTCTTATGCGCCGAGAAGAAGCTAACGTTCAAAGACAAAGAAGGAGCATAATTCAGTTTCTCTAAAAGTGCAATTACAAGAACTGCTGGATAAGGGTTATATTAGACCCAGTATATCTCCATGAGGAGCACCGGTGTTGTTCGTAAAGAAGAAGGATGGTAGTGTTCGGTTATGTATCGACTATAGAGAGTTGAATAAGCTGACAATCAAGAATCGATATCCACTACGTAGGATCGATGACTTGTTTGATCAGTTACAAGGAGCGAAGGTATTTTCAAAGATCGATCTTCGATCAGGCTATCATCAACTGAAGATTAAAGAAGGTGACATTCCGAAGACAGCTTTCAGGACAAGATACGGACATTATGAGTTCCTAGTGATGTCCTTCGGATTAACTAATGGACCGGCAACATTCATGGAACTTATGAACCGAGTTTTCCACGATATGTTGGATACGTCGGTCATAGTATTTATTGATGACATATTGGTGTACTCCAAAGACAAGGAAACCCATGTTAAGAACCTAAACGCAGCCCTACAACGTTTAAGGAAAGAGAAGTTATACGCCAAATTTTCGAAGTGTGAGTTTTGGCTAAGTGAAGTCGCCTTTCTAGGCCATGTAGTATCCGCAGAAGAAATCAAAGTGAACCCCAGTAAGATCGAGGCTATAGTGAAGTGGGAAGCACCAAAGAGTGTTTCAGAAATTAGAAGTTTTCTGGGTCTAGCTGGATATTATCGGAGATTCATAGAAGACTATTCTCGGATTGCCGTACCTCTCACCAGTTTGACCAAGAAAGGAGAAAAGTTTGTATGGACGGATAAGTGTGAAAAGAGTTTTCAAACACTGAAGACCAGATTGATATCCGCTCCAATTTTGACCATTCCCGTTCCAGGACAGACATTTATATTATACACTGATGCATCGGGATTGGGATTTGGATGTGTGCTTATGCAAGGAGAACAAGTAGTTGCGTATGCATCGAGACAGTTGAAGGTACATGAGAAAAATTACCCCACTCATGATTTGGAGTTAGCGGCAGTAGTACATGCTGTCAAGATATGGAGACACTACCTATACGGAGAGAAATTTCAGATTAAGTCGGACCATAAAAGTCTTACTTATTTATTTAATCAGAAGGAGTTGAATATGAGACAAAGAAGATGGTTGGAACTATTGAAAGACTATGATTGTGATATCCAGTATCATCCGGGAAAAGCGAACGTAGTAGCAGATGCATTGAGCAGAAAAGCAATGATAAAGTCTCAAGGAGAAGCTAGCACAACTGCAGCAATGTATACCAACGGAATGGTGTTCAATCACGGCAACGAGCAGTATGTGATAGACACAACGGATGGATCAGCCAACCAAGGGTTTATTCATCGATTTTTAAATATGTTTGCGGCATTGAAGATTATACCGGATATAGTGGATGAAGTGAAGACAGCTATCAAAACAGATCCCTATCTGAGAACGGTACAAGAAGATATCGAGAAAGGTAGGACTAACCCTGAGTTCACCTTGGATGACGAAAAGGTACTGAAATACAAAGGAAGAATATGTGCACCTGAAACAGAAAACATGGACATTAGACACCGACTGATGAAGGAAGCCCATACCACCATCTATTCGATACATCTTGAAAGCACAAAAATGTATCATGATCTAAAGAAACTATATTGGTGGAGGGGAATGAAAGCAGATGTAGCTAAGTTCGTGTCTCAATGCCTAAATTGTCAGAAGGTAAAAGCAGAACGACAAAGACCCGCAGGACTGTTACAGCCATTACCGGAACCAGCATGGAAATGGGACTGCATCACTATGGACTTCGTCACAGGACTACCATTGACACCTCGAGTAGTTGACGCAGTTTGGGTGATTGTGGACCGTCTGACCAAGACAGCTCGCTTCATACCAATACGACCCCAGTATACACTGGAAAGGTTAGCAAAGCTGTATGTGGATAATATTGTTCGGTTACATGGTGTTCCAGAAAGCATTGTGTCCGATAGAGATCCACGATTTACTTCCAAATTTTGGGAAGGACTGCAAAAGACTATGGGTACAATATTGAAGTTCATTACTGCATTCCACCCACAGACAGACGGACAGTCGGAGCGTACAATCCAGATTCTAGAAGATATGCTACGAGCATGTGTGACTAATTTTAAGGGATCATGGGACGAAAAGTTACCATTGATCGAGTTCGCTTACAATAACAGCTATCAGGCTACTATACAGATGTCACCTTATGAAGCACTGTATGGCAGGAAGTGTCGAATTCCCTTGTTTTGAAATGAAGTTGGAGAACGTAGTATTGTTGGACCGGAATTTGTTGAAGAGACTTGTCGAGTGGTCGACATCATCAAGGAAAGAGTAAGAGTAGCTCAGAACCGTCAGAAGCAATACGCAGATACTCGACGAAGAGAGCTAGAGTTCGCCGTAGGTGATAAAGTATTTTTGAAAGTATCGCCTATGCGAGGATTGAAGAGGTTCGGACAGAAAGGAAAACTAAGTCCAAGATACGTCGGGCCATATGAGATTCTGGCTAAGCGTGGGAAATAGCTTATCAGTTAGCACTACCACCATCTATGTCAAGTGTGCATGACGTATTTCACATATCCTTATTGAAGAAGTATGTAAAAGACCCAACACATGTGTTGACAGTGGATTTACCGGAATTGACTGATGATTTGAGATTTGAAGTAACACCAACAGAAATCACTAGTCGAAAGGTTCAACGTCTACGTAACAGAGATATCTACTATGTTAAGGTCACATGGAAAAGTAGAGACATGGAAGAGGTTAAATGGGAAGAAGAAAATGCTATGAGAAAGAAATACCCTGACTTGTTTGATTCAGAAGGTACGTACAATTTCGAGGACGAAATTTTTATAAGTTGGGGGGAGTTGTAAGACCCGTGTCAAACTAACCCGGTCTTACCACCTTGAACCAGGTTTACCCATCATGGTCGAGTCAAATGGACCAAGGGCATGAAGGGAGATCGAGATCCCGTGTATAAAATCGACCTAAAAACACTTAATTTTAGGGGAGGGTCGCATACCCAGCTAAGCGGGGTCGGACCTCCCAAAAAAGAAAAGTCGGACCCTCAGTTTTGAAGGGAGGGTCGGACAGATTAAGACCCTAGGGTCGACGGGATCATCAACCCTCCCATCGACCCTCGGTTTCTGACGAAACTGAAATTAGGAAATTTCCTAATTTTCGGTTGGGATTCTTTCCAAATCTCAATGGGACTATTATAGGACATTCCTACTCTATTTAAAGGACGTCCCTAAGCCACTTTCACTCCTTTCACAACCCTAATTGAATTGAGAGAAAGAGAGAAGAGGGAAAAGAGGAAGAAAAGAAGCAAGGAAGACGACTTAGCAAAAAGGAGAAGAATTTCCAGAGAAAAGTAGTCTTCTCAGGTATGGATACTAATTCCATGAGTTTCTACAGACCTTAGGTTAGATATGGTTGAGTGTAGGATTTCGGAGAAACCCAAACCATCCATCCATGGTTAGGTTTTCATGGAAAACCATAGAATGATGCACGAAAACTGTTTAGATGGATTATACGTGGTTCTAGACAATGGAATGACTGTTGAATGAATGTAGGAAGTAAGCCATAGGACCCCAAACACGAAGAATGGATTTAAAAGTGGAAATTGGACCAGAGTGTACCAAGGGTCGCACCGAGGGTCGATAGACCATCCGACCCTAGGTGTTTCTGACCATCGACCCTCAGCATTCGGGAAGTTCAGAATGGAGGGAGGGTCGATAGACCCATCGACCCTAGCATCGACCCTAGCATCGACCCTCAGTTAACAGAATGGTTTTAAATTCTAAATTAATTCTAATTAAATTCTATCGACTTGGTTAGGTTTACTAGCAATCTAATAACATTGTAACGGTGATTCTAAAGCTTGGTAGCAAGCTAAGGTGAGGAACCTTAACCCCAAACTGAATTGGTTAATAATAAACTGTTTTCTATTTCTTGAGTCCTATGCCATGTTTGATTCTATGCGAATATGTTTGTAATGTGCATACAGCATGCCATCCAATATTTTTATTACTTGTTCATACATATTTATTTAATTGTTTATAACATGATGATGATGATGATGATAGGAATAGGCATGTGCTTGTATGTGTGTGGTTGATGTGCTTGATGCGAGTGAGTATCAGGGGACGTGTGATGAGAACGTCAATAAACGTTAACCTTTGGCAGGTCTCAGCACTTTAGCTCTATCTCTAACTCAAGTCTTGTGCATTGACATCGTCGTATCGCCATTACCTTAGCAGAACTATTATGTCGTAGAGTATCAGGGGAGGTGGTCTCGGTCCTTGTAGTCTCTGACTCTATCGGGGGGCCTTAGCTCTATCCCTATGGATATTCTGAGGGATGCTGGGGTGAGGCCTTGGATACACTGTTTGGCATTAGGATTGGTTAGCAGCGAGCCCAGTTTGCAAGCCCTCGCTAACAGGGGATTACGTGTTGGTATAGCATTATATAGCAATAAACGTTAACCTTTGTTGTATAATGTTATGGTAGGGTGGATGAGGACGTCGATAAACGTTAACCTTCGGGCGGGCTTCCACACCCTGTATATAGAGGCGGTGTCAATAAACGTTAACCTTTGACCACCCAACCTTTCTATTGCACATTGCAAACTATAAACCAAGACCAAAGATATAAATTGATTTTTGCATGCATATGTATTGTTGCATTGTTTTGGCTACTCACTGAGCCGTGTTGTGTGCTCACCCCTCGACGTCGAATATTTTTAGTTGATGATGCAGGTTATACAGTAGAAGATTTTATGAACGCGTCTGCATACGGGACGGTAGCAACAATGGACGCTGGAGCTGAAGATGATACACACGACTCCTCTTGCGAGTGCAACTCGTGTGTATTTGACTAGATATTTTTATAGGTTTCTTTATTGGATTTATAAGACATGTATTTGGTACTTAATTATTTATGTCTCAGTTAAACACAGAATAATTTGCTATTATTTATGAATATCATTTTAGTTCTCAGTTCATTTATTTATAAGACTTCCGCTATTGTGTATTTACTCTGATTATGATGGTGAGTATATGAAGGTTCAGGTAACACGGGGATAGGCTATTTGAGATCCTGGTTGAACCGTTGGTTATTTAGCGGTTCATCAGACCATTCTGAAATGTGCGGAATTGGGGTGTGACATAGACTCCATTGCTCGGGAAGCTGCATGGGACTTGACCCCTAGCCATCTAAGCGAGATAGATGTTGTTATGTTATGGGTCAGGATGTCCGCAGTTTGAGGTGCGTTCGGTATGTGCCAACTTATTACATTAGATCCAGTTAGGTAAAAAAAAGGTAATGCAAAGACAATTAATTGACATGAGTATAGTCAAATACATCATTGTTTACTGACGAGCAGTTGGTTTGCCTTTTCTTGCAAGATGGGAAGAGAAAATCGTCACTAGAGGGTAAGCTGAGATTAGGGCTGCAATAGGGCCGGGTTTTTCAAAAGCCTAACCCTAACTCTGGCTATTTAAACTTAACCCTAACCCAGCCCAACCCTGTCAGGGTCAGAAAATATACAACCCTAACCCTGACCCTGGCAGGGTTGGGCTTAACCCTAACCGATCCTGATTAACCCTGATTTAGGGTTGGATTGACCTTGATTGGCCCTGAAACATACAATAAATTGTAAAATAACATACATATAACTTAAATATATATATATATATATATATATATAGGGTCGGGCCAGGCCGGCTCAACCCAGGGGGTCAACCCTAACCCAACCTAACCCTGCCAAGGTTGATCAAAATTTGAGCCCTAACCCAGCCCTAATGTAAGACCCGTATCGTACTAACCGGTCTTACCACCTTGTATCAGGTCTTGTTATCATGGTCGGGCCAAGCGGACCAAGTGCGTGAAGAAATTACAAAGCTAGGTATGAAATTGAACCCAAAATCATCTAATTAGAAGTGTGTGGTCGCATACCTAAACAGGTGGGGTCGACCACACCTCAAAATAATGAGACCACTGGAGTTTGGGACGTGTGGTCGCAATTTTTCGATGTGTGGTCGACGGGTTCTGCGACCCCACGTGCGACCACACGATGTCAAACTGACTCCGTGATTAGGAAACCTTCTTAATCTGAAGGGGGTCTTTCCTAATCTAAGTAGGACTCTATATGAAGGATTTTTCTCAATATATAGGACGTCCCTTAACTTATTTCATTCTTTTAGAACTCAAACCAAAAGAGAGAGATAGAAAGGAGGAGGAAGAGAAGGAGAATTGGAGAGGAAGACTAATAGAGAGAACTCTGATTCTTCAACAAGTTTAAGGTATGAAAATATTTCCCACATCAGTTGAATGCCTAGAATAGATCATGAAGGAGATAGTGATTCAAAATGAAACCCCAATCATAAAACCATGGACAAATTCTAAGAGATCCATGGAGAGAATCTATTAGGATGATGGATTATGTAAAAATATGAATTTTAAACCATAAAACAATCATAGGAAGGATTATGAAAATAAGCCAAAGAATCAAAATACGAAGGAATTGAGTTGAGAGTGGAAAAGTCGACCATCACTCGTGTGGTCACAGTTTGATCGACCATACGAGGCACATATGATCGACAACATGCCCTTGGAAAAGTTCCAGGGAGGATTTGGTCGCATGATATGTGACCATACGAAGCACATATGCTCGACCACATGCCCTTGGGGAAGTTTCAGGGAGGGATCGACCCCACACCTTGTGGTCGCAGAAACTGAGACCACAAGTGCAGCCACGCATGCAACCACTCAACTTCTTGAAGTCTGAATGATTCCAGATGGGACATTTAAACACTATGATTGATGAAAATAAACTCTAATTAGAATCTATAAATTTGTTAGGTTTCCAAGTGGTCTAAAAGTGATTTACAAAGCTTCGACGAGGAACAACCATCGACCAAAGGTGAGGGAACAAGACCTAAACTAATTGGCTAATAACAAGCTGTTTTACTTATTGAGTCCAATGCCATGAATGATTCTATGCTTGTATGCTTGTAATGTGCATTTCACATGTCATCCAATATCCTTGCTATTACTGCTCATGCATATTTAATTCTATTTATTTATAACATGATGATGATGATGATGTTAAGAATAGGCATGTGAATGTATGCATGTGGTTAGTGTGCTTGATGCGAGTGGAGCATCAGGAGGAGGATGTGACATTGTTGTTCATTCTGATCACCAGACTCTAGCTCTATTTCTACTCAAGTCTTGTCCACTAACATCATCGTATCGTCATTACCTTAGCAGAACTATTACGTTGTAGGGTATCAAGGGAGGTGGTCTCGGACCGTGTAGCCTCTGACTCTACCGAGGGGCCTTATCTCTATCTCTATGGATGTATTGAGGGATGCCGGGGTGAGGCCTTGGATACACTGTTTGGCATTAGGATTGGTTAGTTGCGAGCCCAGTTTGCAAGCCCTCGTCAATAGGGGCTTACGTGTTGGTATGGGTAGGGCATCAGGGAAACTGTTATGCGGTGTTTGATTTGGACACTTTAGCTCTATCTCTATTCCATGATGGGTACATGTGGGACGACAATGATGTTTGATCCATTGGGCGGATTCACACACTCGTGTATAGAGGTGCGACGGTCACCAATCCTTTTTATAGCACATTGTAAACTTATAAACTAGACCAAAGATATGAATTGAATGCATGCATATGTTTGTTGCATTGTTTTGTTTACTCACTGAGCCATGATGTGTGCTCACCCTTTCGACGTCGAATATTTTTAGTTGATGATGCAGGTCCGACCGTGGAAGATTATATGAATGCCCCAATGTACGAACATGTTGCTGCGATGGATGTGGAAGCTATGGTGGAGCCGCATGATTCGTCGTGAGAGCACAACTCTTGTGTTTTCGATTAGATTTAATTGTTGGGTTATCAGAACATGTAATTGATTATTTTATTTTATTTTATTTTATGTCTTGAGTCATTTGGAGATAATTGGATAATTAATTACGTTATCACTATTAGATACTCAGTTCATTAATATTAAAGACTTCCGTTTTGTTTATTTACTTTGATTATGGTTGTGGTTGTATCTGGTTTAATCAAATGGGCACGGCCTATACGAGATCTTGGTTGAACCGTTGGTCCATAGACGGTTCATCACACCAACCTGGTTGATTCAGAATTAGGGTGTGACACCTACCACGGTTCGGGCCGGGTTCAACTTTGCCAGGGTTCAAGGCGAGTTTGGGCGGGTTCGGGTTGTCAGGATAAAACTTACACATAAAACTTACACCCTTAGTCGAGATGGCCTGATGTCTACTCCGACGGTTAAGTCAGTAATAAAACTAATAGTATGGAACTTGAAGAAGACAAACTCCTTGGTCATGGGGGAAGAAGATGAATTCAATGATGAATCTATATGAAAGTATTTGGATGTACTTAGCTGGTATATATCTTCCTCTTATGAATGATTGTCGAGTGGCTTTTATAGTCATGGGAAGATCTTGAACAATCTTTGGATAAGGCATGGGAATAACCGCCTAACTGCCAAGGGCATTTCCGAGATGACCGTAGGATGATGAACCAACAGTCAAGATGTCCTAAGTCGCCAGTCCTAATCGGTAGGGAAGGATCCCATGGAATCTATTTCCGTAATGATCTAAAAGTCTTCCGCACGTGTATCAGTCAAGAAATAAAACAAGATGCGAGTTGAAGTGTTTAGTCACCAAGTCGCCAAACAATAACGGTACTTGGTGTTCCATACTAACTCATGGCGGGTTCCAACCCACGGAAGAGGCAATCTCCAAATCGGTGAGTAGAGGGTCTCAAACTATCAAAACACGTGTTGTCTTCCCACGTTATCAGGTTTGGGGATACATGTCACCCAATAGTTAGTGAACGAAATATGGTATCAACAGTACCCACTATAATGGTTTATCTGACCATAGGTCAAATTCAGTTTGAGGTATCCAATTTAAGGTGTCAATCGGTATTGGTAATTTGGTGTTGATTTTTGCTCCATACGGAAAGAAGGCAAAAGTGTGATATTGTTATGTAACATATTGGTTTTGATTATTGTATCGGTTTGGTATGTTTTTTATTTTTTATTGGATACAATTTTTATTTTGTGTGTGTGTGTGTGTGTGTATATATATATATGGAAATTTACTCAGATACTCCCTTGACAATTGTTTTACTACACAGAAATACCCTCTTTTGACAAAATTTCCATGGATTGCCCCTGAAACAATGTTTTATAACAATATAGTTTACATCGGACGTTAAAAATTGATGAAATTTTTTTAAGACAATACTACCCTTACTAAATGTAAAATTGCATAAATATACTATCATCTATCTCTAAAACAAGACCTCTACATATTCTCCAATTGCAGGTTAGAGAACTTGTATAGGCCTCGTTCAAGAGATAGATGATGGCATATTTATGTAATTTTATATTAAGTAAGGGTAGTATTGTCTTAAAAAAATTTAGAATTTCTCTTGTCAGTTTTTAATGTCCAATGTGGACTATACTGTTATAAAACATTGTTTCAGGGGTAGTTCGTGTAATTTTTGTCAAGAGAGGGTAGTTTTGTGTAGTAAACCAATTGCAAAGGGGGCATTTGAGTAAATTTTCTATATATATATGGTTTCATATAGGTTACCTGAAAAAGAAAAAAAATTATTAAAAATTTATACCGGTATATATTCATTACATTTTCAAAAAATTTGATATGGTTCTGTATATACTGCCAATTTGATCCATAATATTGATGTTGTACCAAATAAAATTTAGATTTTTAATACTGTTACCATACTGCTTCTATTTCAATTTTGTACCAAATTGACACCCTTAGTTGCCATGTGATAATATAAATCTTAAGGATTTATTACATTTAAAAAAAAAAAAATGAACGGCTAAAAATAAATAATTATGCTTTGCTATGAAAATTGATGTTTGATAAATTTGTACCATATTCTTCCCATCCAATAGTTAGATTTGCGAAAATCATCTTTCTATGTGACATATAAGTGGCCATTGCGTGGAAGCTTTCGTTGTAGATAGTTCACAATAAATTTTAGAGAAATTACATGAACTACCCCTCTAGTTTGGACTAATTACACTTATCACCTACTACTTTATGACAATATCACATACCACCCCTAATATCCAAAATGTATAACACAGAGGTCCAGCCCGTTAATAGATTTCCATTATATGTTGATGTCAGCTAACACTGAAAAATTTATAGACAATACTGCCCTTAATATAGGTTAAAATATCTTTTTTACCCTTGATGTATTTACCCTACTCATTTCCCCCAAGTCACTAATTCTGCATTTCCCTCTACCAACTTCTCCATTGCCAAGGGGACATAGAAAGTCAGGTTAGGGTTTCCGAGGGGATTGAAATTGGCTGACATGAGGAGAGAGGAGTTGTTGAGAGAGCCAAAAAGGCCAACTCCGGACTTGAGGGAGATAAAGAAGGGGTGCTCAATCGGACTGTGAAATGTGATTCTTCTTACAATATGTTCCAATCAATAAAACACTTCTGGAGAATGCTACCAAACGAAGCCTAATCATCTAGGCAGCTTAATTTTCCACATAGAATAATAAACTTCTAGGGATTCTACTTTTCCTCTCTAACTATGATTACTGCTGGAAGCTTCAATTTTACAGCTTGTATTGGAAAATGGGAGAAATTTACCTCTCCTGCGGCAGGAGGGTCCTACGGTTGATTCAAGGGATTGGGGATCAGTCGGCCCGCCTACAAATACATGGGGAGGTGGGCTAGCTGAAATCCTGCCCTTGGCAGGCGGCAGGTCGGCAGGAGACGATTTGGTTGCAAAATTTATAGCTTTAAGTAGTCAGTCCTCTGCAACTCTCCCGCTGTTTCGACATATTTTGTCGTTTCAGAGTTTTTTCCCTACGAAAAATCTTATTTTTGGCTACGTAAATTCGCTATGGTAACTAATTTTCGGTTGCCAAAGACTATATATAGCTATGGATTCGGATGACTCAGACCCTGGCTCTCTTCATGTTTTTCTCTATCCCTCCCCCCCTTCCCCCCAACCTCTTTGCATCTCTCTCCTCTATACTCTCTCTCTCTCTCTCTCTAGAATGGAATGGTTGAGAGAGAGAAATCCTTCCTTGCATGATTTCTTTCCCACACAACGTGAGGAGGACTTGAAATTTGGTTGACCCTTGCTCTTCCTTATTTTCGAATCATCGGACGGTTGAAAACTTCAATTTGCAAAAATGGAGAGATGCTACGGTTGATGCGGGCCACCTATCCCGCACCTAACTTTATATGCATCCATGTAATTGTAGTTTTGTGACACAACTGCTTTCGCAGATGATAGGTGGCCCAGTCCTGATTCAACATCAATGAGATATATGGTCCGATTTTGAACTGATTTTCTCCAATCGACACAAAAGGGATTCAACAAATGCGAGAATATTTCACCTGTAAATATGAATTAGGTTTTTGTTCGCAATAAAAGGTTAAAAGAGTAAAATTTATTTTTCTCAAGCTTAAAATCATAAGGGTATAACTATTTTTCAATTTTTTGGGTTTCTACTGTCAATTAAATGGGAGTGGGTATAATTGTCAAAAACTATTGGATGGGAGGTGATATTAATCCAAACTACAAGGGTAGCCCTTGTAATGTTCCTTAAATTTTACTATCCGTAAACTTTACCATCGATAAATTTTTATTGGGAAAAGATAGTTACTTCCCCTGTATCTTACCTTAACGACAGTTCACCACCCAAGTTTTAGGAAAAGACAAATAACCCCAATTTAACGGTATTAAAGTTAAATTTTTTTATGGACAACTCTACCCTCAACGTTTTATCCCTATTTTAAATCCTATTACTATTAAAAGACTAATATAACCATTTTATCCCCAACTAAAATAAATCTTAATCTCATCTTCTTCTCATTCTCCCTCACATTCTTTCCAATGGGGCGGAGATGATACACTGGACTCAGATATAAGCGGTGCGATTTCAGGCGAAAAAAGAAGCAAAACTCATTGATTAAGCACTGGTTTTGATTGTAAGAATATTAGTGTGGGCTAATTAATTATACGGTTAATTGGTTCAGTGGGAGTCTGATTACAGGTAGACCAGTTTAAGTATGATTAGAGATGGACCAACTTGGTCCACTGTGGGACTGGTCCAGGGGTGGGGTGGTATTATATATATCAATGGTTAGGGTCCCCGCAACCACGGTTATTCTTCTCTTATTCCCATACGCAGAGAGAGTTCAAGGGATCCTCGGAAGGCTGTGGAAGACTCAAACCCAAGTGTAGTACTGTGGAACAGCAGAAAACAATCTTCAACGTACAGGTATGTGATTTACATTGATTACTGTGTTTTCCCATTGTATTCTAGGTATTGTGTGAATTTCAGGGTTGATAGAAACCCTAATGGGTTCACTGGGAAACCGTAAAGAGACCTTAGAATTACAACAATTGGTATTAGAGCCTCCCACACAGATCTATGATCGATGGGTAAGTATTCTTGAAACTGTAGGTTGAATAGATTGTGAAAAGAGAGAGATTTTTCTCTCAAATTCTTCATACGAACCTGTATGGGATTTGAACCTTCGAAATTTTTTTTTATGACCGGTGAAAGATAAAAGAAACTACATAGGATTGTAGATCTCGGAGAGACGCAGCCGACGACAAAAGGTAAGTTGCCGAAAACTTTCGGACGCGCCCTCACGCGCCGCCTGAAAAAGCGCGTGAGATCCACACACCGATGGCTATTAAAAAAAGAAAAAAGAAAAGGAGGGCTGACGTCATGATTTGGTCAACTCGAAAACCCTAGAGGGTTTGACCGAGTCGACCTAAGGAAGGACCGCGGGTCACACACGTGCTCACCACATGTGTGACCCGATCGCCCAGTCAAAGATCTGAAACCCTTTGACCTGACCCGGATTTTTTGACCCGCTACCCGACCCATTGACCCGGGTAAGTGCACCGGTGACCTGAAAATGTTGACCCGAAACTCGATTGGTCGGACCACTTAGACCGGAGGTTGAATCGATGGTCGGTTCACGATTTAGACCGTGGTTCAGTTCGTACCAAACCGTTTGGGTCGGTCTGGACCATTGTATTTCAAAAAAAATGTTTTATAGTAGGTTCGGTCCACCCATAACTGAACCCGAACAGACCGAGCCGAACTCGCATAAACCGGCCAGAACCGGTTCAAGATGCAAGAAAGCATTGCCGACTTTGATCGGCGATTGTGGGAGCTAGGAGCATCGGATTTTGACGCAGTTTTTTGCACTGTGTTCGTATTTTTGTGCTCTACAGTTTGGTACATAGTTTGACACAGTTTGGTGATTTGGAGAATATAGTTTTGACTAAAAAGTGTCTCAAATTAGTCCGATTTGTAGTTTTTCTACTTGTTTGTCAGTTAATTTTGTACCAGACGTTTGTAGAAGATTATATATGCATGAGGTTTTATTTGTTGACCCACATGGTGCTGCAAAGTAGGGTTTGGGGATATCATTATGGAATTAGGTCAATCCCACTAAAGTGGTACACTTAGTTTCATCATGATGTCTTCAAATTCAAAGTTGAATGTATTTGTAAATGCTTGTGTAAAGACGATGTACACCCAAAAGTGACATTGTCAAGTGTTGTTCAAATGAGGGTTTGATGGTATCATGGGTGGATTCCACCAAAGTGCTATACTCAGTTCTGGCATGACGTTCTCAAACCCCAAGTTTATGCATTTACATATACAATAAAATGATGCATTATACACTATTCTCCAAAGTGTGAAAAGATGCTAAGAAAGACAATGTTAGCCCAAAGGTGGCATTGTCAAAGACTAAAGGTATATTCATGCACATGATTTAAAAGGGTTTTGACTTTAGGGGTCTCATTAGCCCAAATGTGATGAGATTTCGAAAGTCATTATTCTTTTACAGTTATTGCAAAGAAACTGAGAAGACCACTGCATGTTTATCCCAAAGGAGAATGTGTAGTTAGTTAACTCTTGAAAAATGATATATATATATATATATATATATATATATATATATATATATATACTTGCATGAATGGTTGATATAGTTAGTGCAAGTAAATGGTGTGTGTATCAGTATTCTATTGTTTGAGATGTATTTATATGAGTTTTGTATAATTCATCTATTACTTGATATTTTGTTTGAACTCATATGATGATGATGGTGTGTATCGTACATGATGTCTTTCCCTGTGACTATGCCAGGTGGTATGGTAGTTTCTATTCCTACTCTGTCCGGAATGAGTTTTAAAAGGTGGTATGAACAATTAGAAA
Source organism: Protea cynaroides (assembly GCA_028583415.1). Taxonomy (NCBI): domain Eukaryota; kingdom Viridiplantae; phylum Streptophyta; class Magnoliopsida; order Proteales; family Proteaceae; genus Protea; species Protea cynaroides. The sequence continues at coordinate 19,515,440 of CM053272.1, read as the reverse complement.
CGAGTCTAGGCATGGTTGACTTAGATATAGCGCTTAAAGAGGATAAACCTGTTGCCATTACTGATTTCAGTACCCCTGATGCGAAGCATAAAATAGAAAAGTGGATGAGTGCAAATAAAAAGTCTATGTTTCTCATGAGGCAGACCATTCCTGAAACCATGCGTGATGGTGTTCAAGCAAAGGAAACGGCTAAAGAATATTTGAAAGAGATTAAAGGGAAGTTTGAGCTTTCTGATAGAAGACAAAGAAACACCTTGATGAGCAAGCTTACCAATGCAAAGTATAATGGTAATGGAAGTATCAGAGATCATTTCATGGAGCTTTCTGCTGCTGCTGAAAAGATCAAAGCCATGGGAATTAACATTGACAATGAGTTCGTGATTCATTGTGCGTTATCTTCTTTACCTGAAGAATATTGTCAGATTCAAGTAGCCTATAATACTCAAGAAGAAGAATGGGATATGAACAAGTTAATTTCTGTTTGCACTAAAGAAGAACAGAGACTGAAGAAAAAGATTGAAAGTGTCAATATCACAGGTCATTATTCTAGAGAACATAAGGGTAAATGAAAAGTTGGGGTAGGACTCTATAGAAAGGATAAAGACTCCTTCAGTAACGGAAAACCTTATGATAGAGATATGAGTGATGTTGAATGTTTCTGGTGCCATAAAAAAAGGGCATATGAAGAGAGAATGCAAAGCAAGAGAAGCTTGGTTGGAGAAGAAAAAGAAGGAAACTGGGGCATCAAAGAAAGAAGATGCCAAGTGATGATGTCGTTTAATAAAGTTGAATCCATAGGTTTAGTTAGTTTTCTTTATTATTATCAGTTGTCTTTAAGTTGTTTTGGACATTTGTTTAATGTTTTACTTTTCAGTTAATTATTTATTTGAAAGATTTCATTTAGACATTTTTTAGAAGACTAAATTTCATATTAAATTTAAGTGAAAAGTATCTTTATTAATTTGATTTTCATATTAAATTTAAATGAAAAGTATATTTATTAATTTGATTATTCTCTTGAATTCTGAAATCATTGTGGGAATTTTTAGATTCTCTTAGTCAGTGGGAGTTCTTCTGATCTACTTGACTAGTGGGAGATCAGGTATTTGTTATTTTTACTTAAACATTTATTTTATTGCTTGTATGCATTCATTCACAAGACATGTCAAAGTTGCAAGGCGGTATTTAGCCAAAGAAGGCGGTAAGCCAAGGTGTGGTGTTAGTCCAAGCTGGAGGCGTTTTGCCTATAAGTTGGATAATGTCAAAGTACGTTGACCTATAAGGATTTTAAGGTAACGAGATCGTAGTTAGTCGATCATTGGACTCATTTTTATCTCAAAGCAATTTATGTCAATAAGTGGACCTTTGTATGTGGCTGACGGAAGGGGGTACACCATTTGTGTTGGAGTACTTTCCGCTGTTGTTCGACATTGGTAAACTTGGTGACTGAATCAAAGTGGTCGGATTTGTGTAATTAGATTTCATGGCCACATTAAATCAATGGTGACTTTATAATTAATGTAGCCCAAGTGAGAGAATGTAAGAATATTAGTGTGGTTTAAATTAATTATACGATTAGTTGGTTCAGTGGGAGTCTGATTACAGGTAGACCAGTTTAACTATGATTAGAGATGGACCAACCTGGTCTATTGTGGGACTGGTCCAGGGGTGGGGTGGTATTATATATATCAACGGTTAGGGTCGCCGCAGCCACGGTTATTCTTCTCCTGTTCCCATACGCAGAGAAAGTTCAAGGGATCCCCGGAAGGCTGTGGAAGACTTAAACCAAGTGTAGTACGGTGGAACAGCAGAAAACAATCTTCAACGTATAGGTATGTGATTTATATTGATTACTGTGTTTTCCCATTGTGTTCTAGGTATTGTGTGGATTTGAGGGTTGATAGAAACCCTAATGGGTTCACTGGGAAACCCTAAAGAGACCTTAGAATTCCAACATTGATTTCTATGAATAAGAAAATCGTTGCAGCAATGGATTGCAAAAAACTTTCGAAACGATTTTCCTTCGAGTTGCTCTTAGCAATCATTTTCTTCCGAAGCGTCTCCGCACTTTCGAAACTCCATTCTACGTCTTCCTCTTCTTCAGGAAGGTTGGCCTGAACAACAAAATCTTCTTCTTAGTTCTCCACATCTGAGCCAAAAGAAAACAAATCATCACTGTCAAGCAAAGGAGCTACTTCCGGATCAACAACCTTCTGAATCACCATAGGAATGAATAGAGATTAAGACCTTTCAATATATCTCATCTTCTCTGCTACTAGAGGGTACAGGAAAAGGGTTTTGAAAGAAAACCAGAAAGGTTTATCCTCAACGGTTGAGCGAAAATACTAGATGATCGACAAATCATCTAATGAGCTTTGGATTG
>CM053272.1:19425674-19512557 GCA_028583415.1 Protea cynaroides | reverse complement strand
TTGGAAAGATGAGCTAGTAACCAGTATCTAGCAGAGTTCGTAGAGGCAGATTCAGTGAGAAGAGAACCTCCACTTGCGCCATGAAATGATCAACAGCTTGGAGTTACACCACTGAAAGAGAAAGACTACTTTGGCGGGTCCCATAGAACTATCAATCAGAGGAAAAAAGATTCCAATCTGATGGTGATGGGTAAGGAATGTAGCTTTTTGTTGAATATCTGTATCTACTCTAGCATTAATTGTCCTCCCCATCATAATGAACGGAACACCAGGAAAGCTTAAACTCTGATCTTCTTCCCCTTGTGCTTCTCTCTCTCTCTCTCTCGATCGATCGATTTCCTTCATATTTATTTTCCTCTTGATGTCCGATTCAAAGAAGGCTATGAAGATTCCACCGAAACCGTAATTCGATTGTTCAATGGCTTAATTTGGCTAGGAAAAGGTTGATATTTGTCTGCAAAAATCAAAATTTCTCTTTTGAAATTCAGTCAGATGGGCATGGGTAGACCACTTAGACGGGCATGGCTACAAATTTCTCTTATGTGATCCCAAAATCACTGTTGGTGACTCTGTGAATCTCATTGTGAGAACCAATCAGTAAATAAGTACACATATAATGGAAAATGTTGAAACGAAATTCCAGTCATCCTCTGTTGCAACCTCTCCTTTCTTCTATAAAATTCCAACAAAGGTAATTTGATCATTAAAGAAATATTGGACTCCCAGCATTAGTATTTAATAGAATATTCCTAACAACGTGGATCTATTTGTATTTTAATAGTGTTTTTAAAGAAGATATTTGTTTTTTCCTCAAATTTGGATGACAGTAATAGTGTTTTTAAGGAAAGTATTTGTTTTTTCCTAAAATTTAGATGATCAACTGTGATTAAGGTGAAGTACAGGAAATTTTTTTCCCATTTTCATTTTTTGCAATAATTGTGAATAGAGCTCTTGGATACACAATTTAGGGATAAAATGAGAGTAAAGATTTCTGAGCAAATCACGTAAGACATTCACTTTCACATGATTTTTTTTATTAGTTCTTTTGAGGGAAGAGAAAAATAAATTTAAAAAAATCGTACAAAAATACTTAAACAATGCAAAGATAAAGTCCAACTTCCTTCAACATTCATAAAAACTCTTCTATCCTGAAAAATCCGCTGTAACGATTCAAACTCAACAACATTCAAACCACCAGGAGAACAACAATCATACCTCACCAAGATTGGAATTGACAACCCAGTTCGAGTTTCATATTAGTTGGAAGCATGGGTCTTCCTTTTATTAGGGGTACCCCTTCATGAATTTCATATGATCCAAACAATCCCTAATATTCTAAGAGTTCAAGCTCCCTTCGAAATAAAGTGGGTGGAAATATAGGCTCTTTAAGAGTTAAAAAGTACTTCACATAAACACACCTTGGATTTAAGTAGTAATTAACTCCTCATATAAGGTAGTTATACATGTAATAATGGAATGTGATGATTCCGGAAATCATAAGACAAATTTGAGTCGTTATTTTTACAAATTTTTTTTTTATCTCATCCAATAATTTTTAAAGTATAGATGCGCATGCATGAATATATGGACACATGATGGCTGGTAATACAAATGGGATATTTGATTGAATTTTACTCTGAAATTTGACGCGGAGTTTACCTAGACCTTGTCTTCTCTTTACAACAATCAAAATAGACACATCATCTATCCACATGATAGAATAAATGTCTTATAATATTTGGGAAAACAATTACCCATTATGACAACAATAATTCACCTTATTACTTTTAAAAGAACAATCAAATATCTCTCAAGAATGGAGCACCTTTTTACATCCAATATATGATTATTATACAGAAATTTGCACTAGTTAAAAGATTAAACAAGAACAATATTTTATGGGACTTGAGGATAAAGTACCATCTTCTAGATTTTAGTTTAAAATAATGACATGCAAATGTTTGGGAATTTTTTTTTTGACGAAGAGAAAGAATTTCACTCAAAATTGGCTCTCGACAATCGAGAATCACCCACCGAGAGGGGAAAATATAGGGAGTTTTGGTGGAGACAACTTACCAGACCCTAGATATCCTAAACTTTAAGGCACCCTTGACTAGAAGATCAGTCTCACTATCCCGAATATAGGGTATAAAAGGAAAAGATGAAACAACAGAACAAGAAGTAAAAGACAAAATATCAGAAGCAGCAACTGAAGTAGCCCAATCCAAAGAAGTAGTGGACTTATGTAAACCTAAAAATGGCCGATAATAAAAAAAGAAAAACTAGCTGAAAATACAACTGATTTGTAAGACTCTAGACTGTAGCTTGTAAATCATGAGACAGATCTAAAGAGAGCAGCTGGTAACAACCCTCTCTCTCTCTCTCTCTCTTCTTTTCTTATTTTTGAATCCCTTCCTTCCCCTTGGTTGAGTTTTTACAACATTGCTGACAACGTTACTGTTTTCTGATGAACGTGTTGACATGTAACTGATAACTAATGACTCTTGATGACTGTATTTGAACTGGTGGGTCACGGATCTAGCTGCTTGCTGATGCTCAAAATCGAGCTACCTGGCTCGAAACCAGTGTCACGAGGCAGGAGTGTGAAGATGATTTGATGAAGGTGGAAGAATAAAGAATGAAAGGTGGAAGAATAAAGAATGAAGAAAGTAAATGATTTTTGTTGTAATAACGATTGCTCGTCCTAGTTGTTAGGACCTCTTAGTTCTTGGCAGCGTTTTTTATATATGTCATTTTTCATTCATTTGTCTTTTCTCTTCTCCCTTCTATTCCTCCTTTTTTTTTTTTTTTTTGGTTAAGGCCAATACCCCCAGAGGCCTTCAGTGTATGTAATCGTATGTTTACAAAAAAAAAAAAAAAAAAATGAATAGATAAAATATATTTTATTGATCTGTAATACCCGCATTCAAATAATGAGTTGCGTACATATCCAAATAGAAATAAGGTCAAACATATTCAAGGTACAACAAAACTTAAATATAGTATTCTTTAACTGATCCAGAGCATGGGCTTGTAAGTAGGCTGGGCTCAACTTGACTCAAAAAGGGTAGTGAAGTAAGCAGTTATTCATCTTTGGCTCAAGCTAGGCATGAACTGTAACACCTCAGCCCAGTTAGGGTGTTAACTGACTTGTATCTTTCACTTTGACAGGTGATTCAAGTGAAACGTGATTGGAGGGGTATTTTAGTAATCTATCCCTTAAGGCTTTCAAAGGTATAGTAATTTTATAATATATTGATTTGTATTATTTGATGTATATGATATATGAAAAATATGAATTAGTTAGGTCTACTCTTATGTAGGGTGATTGGTTAGATTATGTTTGAATATTTTATTTTGTCTATTGGTGACGACCATGTGAAGGTATAAATATTTTTATCTATGATATTAAATGATGATTGATGACCACATTGTAGGTTAGTGATTCTTTCTAAAAATATAAAGCTACCTTGCTTAAAGGTCATGGGCTCAAGTGTCGAGAGATATAGGTAAGGTAACTGGTATTTGTGACTATTTTAATGTGAGGTCCACACCTAGGTGGCAACCCATTAATGGTGAATCATACGTGTTTAAAAGTATTTTATTTTCAATGGCATGAGTGTAATTGGAGAAGTTGATGAAAGATAGCAATGGGTTTGAGAAATGACATGATATAAATATAGGATTTTGTCAGGGTATACTTGGTCCCTCAAGTAAAAAGATACCAAGTTTATAAAAAAAAAAAAAAAAGGTTTATATGCATGTTCATGCATTAGCACATTAGGAGGGTAAAAAGGTAATTGTACTTTTAAGGGAGTCCCTTGAAGTATGTCTCAAGACAGATGGTCACAAACCAAGGACATGATGGACATTTTATTTCACAATTTTATTTTATTAGAAGCAAAACAGAAAATTATAAGAGGAGTTGAATTGCAAAAAGGGTTCATATGATTAAGGGAGAGCTGTTCGTAAGCTTCAGGAATCTAAAATTTCTGATTTGAAGTGTTTGGATGATAAATGGTTGTTGATGTTGCTTGAAACAAGCATTTGAGGATCTTGAACTGAAAGGATGGAGGTTGGCAAAGTGATTATCGGATGTACTTGAGGAATAGAAAAGAAGTTGCAGAAATTTTTAAGTGAGAGATACCAAATTCGATTTTTAGATTTGGAGTGAGATTTAAGCTTCAGTGGTGAGCAAACATTCAACTTGAGAGGTAAGTAACTGATGAACTTGATATATCCGAGAGGGGGGTGAATAGTTCAAACTTTTCTTTTCGTATCGGTGTTTAGCACCCCACGCTTAACCCGCACCCACGAGAAGTAAATAATTAATAATTTTTTTAGGCTTATAAATTTGCTTTACAAATTTCCCCCACTAGCTAGGTATTCAACAATTTGCACCTACGCTAGCATACAATAAATTGAAAGCATAAATAGATAAGAAATTGAGAATCTCACAAACAATGCTTTCGAATGACCAATAATCTCTCTGAAGCTTCACACTTCCCTCAGGTACTCTCTAGCAGTCCTCAATGATGATAAAGATCGATTCACAGAGTACACCTCGCTCACAGGCTTCCAATCTCTTCCACATAACCCATAATCACCATGAATATAAAAATAAAAGCTCTACTGACCTCTCATAGGGATTTAACACTCCATTGATGCACAGAGAAGAGGTAGTTGGTGATTGATCACTCCCATAGGGTACGGAACCCTAGAAATCCTTCTCTTTGCCTTCAAAATGCTTTTTTCAATTTTTCTCTATGTTTTTACGACTCCCAACGGCGCCCAATGTATAGAGCATCCAAAAATATGGAAACTACAACTTGAACGGACCGATTTGGAGCTCAGATGAAGAAGTTATGGCAGTTTGAAGTTCGGCCAATCACAGATAAAGAAAGAGAATCTTTCCTTTTATAACCGCGCACCTGCGCCGCACCATAGTCGCGCCGCCGATGCGCTGTCGAGATCTGATTGGTTGATTGGAGTATCTTTGTTGCCGTCCGTCGGGTCGTCTGTAAAAAGGCAGGATTTATCTTGGTTCGTTGGATCCGCATAATTCACGTCTGGCGCGATCGACTTCAATCTTGACCGCAAGATCTGGATCTGATCCGACGTAGTACTGCGCGTGCTCCACATGGAATCAAGACACTGTTTCAATATAACGCGGCGAAACTTATTATGTTGCAACCGACGAATGACAACACTCGCGATGGAATCTAGGCGGAACCAATGAGATACACGTGAGCCCGCATTTTTCAGATCCATCCGATCTGGATCTTGACGACGTGGCTCATTCTGAGCCGTCCGAACGGTTTCTTTTCTCATTTATGATAATTACAGCATCAATCTTCAACTTCTGATAATTGCAAATAGGCCCCTGAACAAATGTTTAATGGTTTTTGGCGTCCGCGGAAGCTGCGATATCTCTCTCTCCGGCGTCGGGTTGGTGATTCAAGTTGCGTTGGAAAGCTAACTCGACGCTCTATATCTTTCCAATGCCGGATCTCCATGAACCTACTGGGGGACCCACTAAAAATAGGCCCAAATTTAAAACTCTATCAAACCTTGGAATTTGAACCCGAAACTTTGCGTGCATGCATGCCAAGTGCCGTGAACTGCTGTGTTGGCATGTCACCTTGCCACCACACCTGTGGATCCCACTCATTTTTCTCTCCTCTTTCTTTCTCCGTTTCTCTCTCTCGTCTCTCTCTTCAACCTCTCTTTTATCTCATGCCTCACAAGCCCCCCCCCCCCCCCCCCCCCCCCCCCCCCCCCCCCCCCCCCCCCCCCCCCCCCCCCCCCCCCTCCCCCCCCCCCCCCCCCCCCCCCGGCCCCCCCCCCCCCCCCCCCCCAAAAAAAAAAACCCCCCCCCCCCCCCCCCACCCAAAAAAAAAAAAAAAAAAAAAAAAAAAAACCCCCCCCCCCCCCCCCCCCCCCCCCCCCCCCCCCCCCCCCCCCCCCCCCCCCCCCCCCCTCTCCCCCACAGGTCCCCCCCCCCCCCCCCCCCCAACTCTACTATCTATTGTAAATGTAATGCATGTTAGTTTTATTAAGTGTTCATGAAGGTAAAAGACCTTCATAGGTCCATCTATGGAAAAGGGAAGTTCAGCTTAGATGATGAGTTAATAAATGCTGAGAATTCATGTATTATTTCATGTTAAATGATGTGGGTTTAATTGTATGACTAAATTTAAACTTTAGGGATGATTTGGGCATGATAGTGTAACTTAGAGGCCCTAAGAGAAGGGAATGAGGGCCCCAAGTTTGGAACCAAGACCTGGCCGAAGTAGAGGCTCAAAATGAGCCTCTGTGTTTGTCCGGTCTATGAAGAGGGACTGGTCGACCGGACCTCCCTGAACAACACACATTTGCTGTTTTGGTTGGGGGTTTCTTCCAATCCCTAATGGATGACCTAAGGTATTGCAAGGGGATTCAGACGTAGACTTTTTACAAGGTTTTGAGTTGGTTAAACTCTCCTATTGATACATCACTGCAATGGCATACCTTGGTGATTAAAAGCTGAAATTTTTGGCAAGGCTTTAACAAGGGGATTTTGCTTTGGAAGTTGGACAGCAAAGGATAGAGGATTCCTACTCTGTAGCAAGTAAATAGGGAGGCTATTTTATTGCATGGATATGACTGAAATGAAGTGCATTATGATACATGTGAATCGTAAGTAATGTTTTTAAGTTTTATACCTATCTTGAACTATGAATATTAATGTGTAAAGTGATAAGTATGGAAGTGTTTAGTTTTTCTTTTGGTTTTCTTCCTTGAACTGATTGATGTTCTACCCTGATTATTGTAATGAAAGGACAATTCATTAAAGAGTATCAAAGACTGTTCTAATGCTGTACTAGATATACGATATGAAATGAGTTGTTATGGTGATCATGCAAGTGAGCTGTTCTTATTTGCTAAGGATGAGTTGCTGAATTTTCTTTGGGCTTGATATTTACACTATGAATGGACTGGTTAATGTGATTAAGTGACTACCGGTACCTATGCTTATAAATATATAAATGAATCCTAGTAGTGCAAAACAGGTTATAGAACAAGGATAATTCACGGAAATTGTTATGTGATGAAAAGAGGGAAGAATAATGCAAAGGTATGGAATTGAAGTATCATAAACTATTATGAACTATTTTGAACTGTAACACTATGATATGAATGAAAGGAAAGGACATGAAATAAAATGAATGAAAGACAAGACTGGAACTAGGAACCACTGGATAGACAACAGCCTCACATGTGACATTACAGGATGAGTCGATTAGTGGGGGGTAACTGGGCAATATACGTAGAATATTAACCTAGAGAGTTCATAACACCACCCATGATGGAAGGAGTGTAAGGAAATGAATGAAAGACCGAGAATGGAACTGGGAACCACTAGTTAGGCAATAGCCTTGCATGTAACGTCATAGGGTGAGTCGATCAGTGGTTTGTAACTGGGTAATAAATGTAGATTAACCTGGTGAGTTTAGTGTACCTTCCAACACGAAAGAAAAGTAAAGAAATGGAGGAAAAGACATGTAAAGCTTAAAGAAAGACAAGAAAAGGAAAACAATCTAATTTAAGTCAGAAAAGGAAAACAATGAAGGAGATGTTGCTGCGTTTGACAGATGCTCGCCATATGTATTAGGTTTTATCCGATGTCTCAAGACATCCCGCCCACAAGACACGAAATGTGAACCGTTATGCAGCGAAACAATTTCCACAACGTTTCAGAGGTGAGAGATAGAGGGTAGAGGAAGAAGAGAAGATTGATCGTTTTGCTGCAAAATCTTTCGGTTCTTTTACTCTATTTCTTGAATTTTTTTTTTAGGGTTTCCACGGTTCTTGATCCAAATATCTCGTGGTTAGGTTGTAAATCAGGGTTTCCTTGTACAGATCTGAAATTTCTGTGTACAGATCTGAAAATTTTCTCTTTGAATTTTTTTTTTAGGGTTTCTACTGTTCTTGATCCGAATATCTTGGGTTAGGTTGTAATTCAGAGATTACCTTGTACAGATCTGAAATTTTTCTCTTTGAATTTTTTTTTTAGGGTTGCAACTATTTTTGGTCCGAATATCTTGTGGTTAGGTTGTAAATCAGAGGTTTCCTTTTACAGCTTTGAAATTTTTGTGTACAGATCTGAAAATTTTCTCTTCGAAAGTCTGATTTCTGTTTAGATTTGAGCACATTGCATCAAATTTGAGTATTTCTTGTTCACAATATCAGCTTTTTTCTTTTTTCTTTTTTTGTGTTCAGATCTGTGTTAGGTATTTTCTTTACATCTTTCATGGCTGTGATTCCATCTACAGTTCCATCTCTAATTACATCTATAGTCCCATCTGTGAGTCCATAGATTAATAAAACAAAAAGCAAGAAGGGGCTTCATTGGTGAGATGAGGGTTTAGGTTAGAATACAACTGGAGGCTTGAAAAGAAGAGGAGACTCTGCGTTTTTTGAGGAAGATCAGGAGATATGTTGAAGAAATAGAAAGTGGGTTTTCGAGAGGCTGGGAAGAAAAGGAGAGGACGGCTAGTGTTTGACATTCTCTCCAAAAAAAAAGGGAAGAAAGCAGAAGAAATAGGGGAGAAGGTAGAAGAAGTAGAGAACAGTAGAAGAAAAAAAGGTGAAGAAAGAGTGGCAGAGTAAGAGAGGAAGAGACAGACTAGAGAAGAGAGAGTGTTGGATACCGTAGGAAGGAAGGGAGAAAGAAGAAGCAATGACAACAGCAGAGCCTGATAAGTTTGACTCGTTTCTTTCTCTGGTCTCCGGTCACGACAACGATCAAGATCTCCATTTTTTAGGGATGAGTGGCATTCGGCCAAAGGACGAGATTCCCTTTCTTAGTTCATCATTAAGTTCAGTTATGTCTCTCTTTTACTCTTAAGAAGGGAGAAAGGAAATTGAGAGGACGGCGGCGATGGTATTTATTGGGGAGAATTCAGTCGGCGAAGGGTGGTTGCATAGGGGACGGGCAGAAGGTCGATGATGGAGGGTTGGAAGAAGGATGGAGGATAGAGTGTGACACGGTTCAGTTTCCGTGTCCTGCGACTTTGTGGTTTTGAGACGTCGGATACCAACGCAGCCATGTGGTGTGCATCCAACCAAGGCAGCAATGTCTCCTGCAGATATGCTCGCAGGAGACGATTTCAATCCTAGCCGTTAAACTTATAAAAAAGTAGTTTTGGTACTTTTGAAAAATTATTGGTAATATAGTTTATGCAGCCAAAATTTTGAATCCAGAAATTGATATTGTGGTAGAATTTGAAAACCAAGGACGATTGTAATAGTTTTCGAAACTGCCACGTAGACTATGTTTGAAATGCATTATTAGAATGGAGAATTCATTCCTAATATAAAATGAGAGAATCAGCCAAAAAACCTGGAATTTCGATTATGAGGTTAGAGTGCAGAATGGGTAGAAAGCACACTCCAAAATGGACCCGTTCTCTTTATGCATTCTACGATTAAGAACAAGAATACATAGCAAATGCACTATTTTTTGTTATCTAGAAATGAGTTCTTGATCTAGAACATATTCCAAGAATCCATATTAAACTTAGCTGTAGTTTCTCAAAAACTGAATGATTGTAATCCAAATTATCCCCCTATGGAACTTTATGCCCTTGCCACATATACACATATACATATCAATTCCATATTGTAGTCCTTAATATTCTTTCTTTCAATATTTTTTTTTTTAAATTTAATTTAAGGGCAATGGTTTTTAATTAAGTTGGGTTGGAAATTGGACCAATGAGAGGGGACAAGACGAATTCCTTTAGTATAAGAGAATATCAGTGCGAACCTCTGAGTTAAAACTTGTTTTAAACGCGTACCGTACAGTCATAGTGTATTCAACCATTTAGTACGTGTATTGCTGTATTGACTTCAAAAATACTTTAAAATATTCCATACTCCAAGCCTTGCTGTTTAAAAGGCATTTAATACGCTTACCGTACCGTATTCGTATTTTAACTTGCATCTTCAATGAGTAATGAGTCGATTAATCTCATATCGTTTAATATTCTTATTGCCTTCTACATGTAATGGATGTGGGATTAAAAACTGCCACTTCTTATCAATTAACTACTTGACTACAAACATAAACATCAATTACTACTTGACTATAGATGATAATTCTCACCGTTTTATGGCTAGACACATCATAAATGTCATATGGTCCCATTGATTTAAGTATAATTCTTCAATTTATGGGAGAATATTGTCGTTCTTTTCACCGCACCATATTATATCTGATCCGTTTAAAACTACCGTCCTTGTTAGTTTTTTTTTTTTTTTTTTTTTTTTTTTTTGTCGTTCTCGAAATGTTTGATCCTTTTTTTACCATACTATTCTTGTTTTGTTCCCTTTAAAACCTGTTCCATCCTATTTTATTTTTTTGTTATTCCCGTTCTAACTAACTACGGTGTGGATCCGATGACTTATATATTTTGTGAGAGGGTTGGAAAAGAAAACCCCACTCTGGGGTATGGGGAATCTTTTTGCCTCAATAGTCAGAGAGTTTTACTACTGCTCAACATGGTGTGCAAGTATCTGTGCAAGTTCGGCTTGAAAAACCTGAACCCACTCAATTTTCTCTCGGGGCTTGGGCTAAATTTCCGATGTGGGTGTTGCTATAGTTACAAGTCCAGGGTGGGTTAGTAGGGGTAGAGCATCTAGTCCAACCTGACCCGGTCCCACTCTAGCCTGAATTAATTAGTGTACTATATAGAAGTTCTATACATGAGTGTATAATATATGGTATATAGTGGACATATGGGATGCAGAAGTGCATTTATGTTGACTTTGGTCCAACATAACTCACCCTGGCCTGAAGTAGTACTGGCAGCGCCAGGGTTGGAAAATCCCGGCCTGAGATAGGGCTCGGCATTTATGATATTGGGCTGAGCTGGGTTTCCCAAAATGTGGACCAATGCCGAATATGCAGCTTCCACCTTGTAATGCAAATCTTGGTTTGGTCTTACCTCGGCCAAGCTTCTTCTGAGCCCATGCTACCCAAATCCTGTTTTTATAGGGTATCGTTTATTAATTGCTCCGATTATAATTTCTACTAATAATAGCCTCAAATCGAACCAAATTAAATCAATAAACTGATTATGAACCAAGAACTCAATCACATCACTTATTTGCATTAAAAAAAAAAAATCACTGGTTCACTATCCCATGCCTATTCGTCACTCTAAGCAATTCCTCTTGTCTCTCTTAATTTGTACTTTTCTCTCTCTCTCTCTCTCTCTCTCTCTCATTCAACAAATAAATTAAATAAAGAATATCGCCTTTACCCTCCTTCTGCACTCAAGAACAGTAAACTTCTCCCATCACCTGCTCTAGCTTTTTGTTTTATATGTATCCCAGAATAAACAACGATTGGCAGCTGCAGAAGATCAGATTATGGACCAATAAGTTTTCAAGCCCCCCCCCCCCCCCAAAAAAAAAAAAAAAAAAAAAAACTCTCTCCTTCTCTCTCTCTCGATTTATTTAAAAGTAATTAAAAGGGAAGTTTTTAAATTTCAGACTTGAATTTTTTTTTATTTTTTTTTTTTTATTTTGGTATTGGAAGGAATTTTTAATTGTTTTGTCTTTATCCTTGGAGGGTGCTTGAGGGAATTTTAGCCCAACATTACTTAGGGATAAAAATAAAAAAGGGTATATAGGTAATGGGGGACCTATACTTGAGAAGGCAGTCCACTGCATCGCCACTTTGATAGCAGTGGCCTCACCAACAAGGACCGAGGAGGGGTAGCAGTTATCAATTGCTACACAACTCCTTTCAAAACGTGCATTTAGCGCAACCAAATTTCCACCCATAACCTTATGGTCGATCGAGAAAGTGGCACATGTGTCTGAGAAAAGTAGAAAGGATTTTATTATTTGACACTTTTCAAGGTCAAATGTGGGATCCAAATCATCTCTTGTCAGGGATTCGATAGGAGATTCGGCTGTATCCAGTCGATGCCCGACACGTGGGTGTCCGCAAGATCTGAGCCGTCCATCCGAGCCGATAAGGTGAAATGCAGAGAGGTGTCGGCTCGGTGATCAACTGGGATGGATGGCTCGAATCCTGCCGACACCCATGTTTGGGCATTGATTAGATACAACCGAGTCTCCTGCGAACCCCTGGCAGGAGATGATTTTTATCTTCAAATGTGTAGCCTTATTTGTTTGTCCGCTTGGTATAACATACTAATTATTCTCTCAACGATAGTAAAATCCTGTCGTTCACAAATGTGTGCGAGACAATGATAGTTTTTGAGAATGACAAATAATGGTTTTCCTTCAACCTCAGTGAAAGCAACGAACGAAAAAAATCAAATGACATGATCATTAAGTGACCTTAATCCCTACAAAACTAATTCCTAGCCGAAAAACAACGTCGATGAAGACGTGGAGATGCAATATATTACACAGTGGTGATTGTAATTTTCCATGAATTTCCTGTTGAAGCCTAAGGTGAAGTTTTCCTCTTCACCATGGGTGGTGGAAAACTAGATCATACCAATTTGTGTCCTTGACTTAAATTTTTTTTGTGAGAATATAACAAGGAGCAATAAAAAGAAAGTTATATATATTTCAAATACACCTATAAAAATATCATTAA
Organism: Protea cynaroides; assembly: GCA_028583415.1. Classification (NCBI taxonomy): domain Eukaryota; kingdom Viridiplantae; phylum Streptophyta; class Magnoliopsida; order Proteales; family Proteaceae; genus Protea; species Protea cynaroides. The sequence goes on along the minus strand of CM053272.1, from coordinate 19,499,932 downwards.
GACAATTCTATTAATTTATCTCACTTTGCTTTACTATGACCAAAAGGATTGTTAGGGTCATTTGTCCTAGGATTTCTAAATAATGTTTGGAAAGGCATCATAGTGGTAGGAAATAGTTATCACATCTACTACCTAATTCTCCATGGGATCGATTCTGATTGTCGATGGGAACGATTCACAGGGAGCTGGGAAGATATATGAGTTAGAGACAGCTGGAGAGGACTTCAAGCAAAGTGTTAAAGCATATTAATTAATGCAAAAATATATATGAAAAAAAAAAGTTTTTCAGCCATAGAAAGTGGGATATTGCACATAAATGCTTTAGCGTGAAGCAACGATGTTTCACATAAGAAAGTTGAGTTGAAGGTAAAAGAAGATCGAAGAAGAGGAGAAAACCAATGGCTTGGCCTGAAGGGTCCTTTACTCATCTGATATATCCACCGACAGTGTAGTTTCTGTGGTTTGCGAAAGAAAGGTGCCTTTAAATGAAAACAGGTGCAACATTTTTTTGGAAATCCCAAAACAAACGGATGAATCTTTTAATGAGCGTCTGTAGCAGATCAAGTACACGGAGAAAGCCTTTATTCTAGCTGATCAACATTGAAGAAGGGGTGGTGGGCAGCTCTCGTTAGAAGTTGAACACATTCTCCCTGACCTTCTCTTGCAATTGAATGGTCCCATAATGGTTTAAGCTTACGGATTGGTACCCATTAACCCTCTTGTATCGCCTGTGATCGTAGACCATTTTCCATTGTCTGAAATACAAATAGAGAATAAGTCATAAAGAGCGGCGTTGTTCCCCCCAAAATCCTGGCCCCCATAAACCAGTGTCATGGTTCATTCATTATTAGGTTAGCCCAAGTCTTTATCCTTCAGCAAGCCCATATAGAGGGCTGAGTTTTAACTAGAGCCCAACCCTTGGAACTAAGGTGTCAATTCTAAACCAAAATTGACCAGTAAAAATAAGACCGAATTAAATCGAAATTAATCAATTCGGTTTTGATTTTACACAGTTAATAAGTTCGGTTTGGATTTAGAACCGTTAAACCTTTGATTAATCGATAAAAGACTGATTAAAAAAACCCAAAAGGAAAACTAGAAAAAACAGTTAGGAAACTGAATAAATTCAATTAGCTATCTAACTATATGTATAATATTTTATATGTACTATAGAATTTTAATGTACTTTGCCTTAACATAAAACATGCCCATGTAATATTATATTTTTAGTTTATTATATAATATTGAAAGTTTTGTTGTACTATTATGGTCGAATACCTTCCACATAAACTTTGTAAGAAACTGTATGAAAATTGATTAATTGAAACTAGCAAAAAATCGATAAATCGGTTGTTAATTTGTTAGGTTTTGATTTAAAAAACAAGAATTGATTAATATAATAATTGATTCGATTATAATTTCTACTAATAATAACCTTGAATCAAACCAAATTAAACCGACAAACTGTGTATGAATCGATTTACACCCTTCCCTGATACTCTGCCTTAAAAAAAAAAAAAAAAATTCACATCATTGATTCACTATTCCATGCCTATTCCTCACTCCAGCAAATTCCTCCTCTTTTTGTACTTCTCTCTCTCACTCTTTCTCATTTCTACAAATAAATTAAGTAAAAGAATATTGCCTTTCCCTTCCCTCTCCTGCACTCCAGAACAGCAGAGTTCCCTATCACCTCCTCGTGCATTTTGTTTTATAAGTATCCCCGAACAAACAACGATTGGCAGCTGCAGAAGAAGATCAGATTATGGCACAGTAAGTTCTCTCTCTCTCTCTCTCTCTCTCTCTCTCTCTCTCTCTCTCTCTCTCTCTCTCATCATGATTTCCTGTGCAATAATTTCAGATCCGAAACAGACCCAAAACTATACAGAGCCAAATCAACAAGCGTTCATGTCACAGCGCTAGACGGCCTTGTGAACGTGAACTCACTCTTCACCGTAGCGGTCTTCATGGGCCTATCACTCACCACACCAGGTCAACACAGCTTAGAGAACAACGGAGTCTGTGATGCAGGTCTTAATGTGGCCAAACGCCTATTTTCCAATGAAGTTGTCTCCTTCAGTTTCTTCCTCTTCTCAAGCTTAGTGGCTCAAGGATTGAAGCTTGCGATTAATCTGCTCAACAGTAAGGAAGTGGATGAGGCCTTTAAAGCTCACATCCATCTGAACTTCTTGAGGCTTGGGATGATGGCATCTGCAGTAGGCTCTGTGATGGGCTGTATTTTCTTGGTGTTGTCCATGGTGAATGCGATACAGATCAGGTTGGGAGTGTTGTCTTGTAGTAAGTATGCTGTTGGTGCAGTAGCTGGTATGGTTACGCTGGTATCTTCGGGTCTTTTGGTGTATATTTCCACTGTTCTCTATATGCTTTCAAATGGTAAGAGAATATGAAATTACTGAAAACACCATCATCATCATGTCCTGTAATAATCAGGTTTCTGAGATATGTAACACCTGTATTAATTATTAATAATGAATTTGTATGGTAACCCCTCTAATGGTTTATCTGACCATAGGTCTTTTGCCCTAAATAAATAAATAAATAAATAAATAAATAAATAAATATATATATATATATATATAGGTCAAACTCAATCAGAGGTAGCCAATTGATTCTGTATTTCTGTTAGTTAAAACTCGTTTTATACGTGTACTATACAGTCATACTGTACTCAATTGTTTAGTACATATATTGCCTTATTGACCTAAAAAATATTATAAAATAATCCATACTCCAAGTTTTGTCGTTTAAAACACATTTAATATGCATACATACCGTATCTGTATTTTAACTTGCATCTTCAATGAGTAATGAGTCGATTAATCCCATATTGTTTAATATTCTTATTACCTTCTACATGTAACCGATGTGGGATTAAAGACTGCCACTTCCTCATAATTGCTTCTAAAATCATTACTTTATTACTCGTTAGGGTAGGCTGTGGGTTTTGGGTCATAACAAATATATATTGTAGGTCCCCATAGAGCTCTCTTTCTCTCTCTCTCTCTCTCTCTCTCTCTCTCTCTCTCTCTCTCTCTCTCTTATATAGATTGCTTGGAGTCTTGGACAAACATAAAACATCAATTAACTATGATCAAAGATGATAATTCTCACCATTCTATGGCTAGACACATCATAAAAGTCATCTGTTCCCATTGATTTAGGTATAACTCTTTGATGGGAAAAAGACAATTGTCTCCCCTGTACTATATCTAAAAGACAATTGCCCCCTAAAGTTTCAGGAAAAGACAAACGTCCCCAAATTTTAACGGTATTAAAGTGATATTTTTTGTGGACAATTCTACCCTCAATGTTTTATCCCTATTTTAAAATCCTATTAATGTCCTTCAAAATGCAGCGCTCTTTTCTCAAATGAAGAGCCCTTCATCTCCGGTTCTCCTCCCATTCTTCTTCCCGATGTGAGTGGTCATGGCCATATTTATGGACGGATTCAACAAGAAATGAAATTTGGAGAGCCTAAGTGAATTTTGGGTCGTTGTCGTATGGAAAAGGAGAAAAGAGAGATTGAACAGACCTTCAAAGATAGATAAGAAACTAAGGAGCTGTAGTGAAATCAAGTGATCAATCCATTCAACTTGGTTTCTAGTGCTTCGTTGACATATTGCATGTAATAGCAATGGAGCATATTTAATTTCTCAGCCAGACAAAGGAAACGTAGGGAAATAGGGGAGTGCGGTTACAGAGAAAATAGGGAGTAGTGAGAAAAAATAGGGGAAAGTCGTGGATAAAGGAGAGAGAGAAAACATGAGATAAGAGAGGAAGAAAAACAGGAAGTGGTAAAGGAGCGAGAGAAAACAGGAGATTAGAGAGGAAGAAAAACAGGGAGAAGAAATAGGGAAAAACCATGGATAAAGGAGAGAAAGAAATCAAGAGATAAGAGAGGAAGAAAAACAGGGAGAAGAAATAGGGAAAAACCATGGATAAATGAGAGAAAGAAAACAAGAGATAAGAGAAGGAAGAAAAACAAGGAGAAGAAATAGGAACAGGGAGAAGAAATAGGGAAAAACCATAGATAAAGGAGAGAAAGAAAACAAGAGATAAGAGAGGAAGAAAACAGGGAGAAGAAATAGAGATGAGTGAGAGAAGAAATAGGGAAGAAGGAGAGTAGAAATAAGAGAGGGATTCTGTGGGTGATAGCAGAGAGAAATAGGGCTTGGTCGATGGCAGGTTTGTCTTCGACTGAGGTGACAGCGACTAAGAGGGAAACTAAGATCAGGTGCTTGAGAGAGGAAGATGGTAAAATAGGTAGTTCACCTTTCTAAAGGGTTAGTTTGCTTATTAAAAAAAATTGGCCTCCCACCATCGGTATCTAATGGAATATTCCTAACGGCGTGGGTTAATTTGTATTTTAGTAATGTTTCTAGGAGAGACATTTGTCTCTTCCTGAAACTTTAGGGGGCAATTGTCTTTTAGGTATAGTACAGGGGAGGCAACTGTCTTTTTCCCTTCTTTAATTTATAGGAGTATATTGCCTTTTTTTTTCACAGTACCATATTATATTTGATCCATTTAAAACCCGTACTATCCGTTTTAGTTTTTTTTGCCGTTCTGGGAATGTTTGGCCTTTTTTTTACTATACCGTTATTGTTTTGCTCCGTTTAAAACTCGTTCCAACCCGTTTTGTTTTTTTTTTTTCGTTCCTGTTTTAACTAAGTATGTAAATCCGTATTGGTAATTCTATCCGATCTCTTTCAAGAAAAGAAGACAAAAGTTTGATACCATTACCTATCGTACCGGTTTTAGTTTGCATTTTCCATATCATTACTGTATCGGTTTGGTACAGTTTTTATTCGGTGTTACATACAATTTTAAGTGTGTGTGTGTGTGTGTGTGTGTGTGTGTGTGTGTGTGTGTGTGTGTATTATTTGGTGTACAAGAGTGAAAAATCATTAAAAATATTGGTATATATTCGTTACTATTTCAGATAATTTGGTATGATTCAATATATCTACTGCCTATTTGATCCATAATACTAATACTGTACCAAGTAAAATTTAGATTTTTAATACTACTATTGTATTGATTCTATTTCGATTAGGTTCTGTATGATCATAAATGGTAGCTTTTGGTTTCGGTTTCGATACTAAATTGACAACCTTAGTAGCCATGCAGTAATATTAATCTCAAGGATTTATTCCATTGAAAAACAAAAGAAAGTCTAAAAATAAATGATTATGTATTTTTCCGCTAAATTTTTAATTTTATTAAAGCGAATGAATAAATAAAATTACAAAACTTGGGTAAATTTTCACCTTCAGCATTGTCATCAGCAAAAAACTTCTTGGGAGAAAAAATAGTTGATAAAACCTATATCGAGGCCTGTGAGAAGCATCTCACACAACCTTTCTAGATACAAAATCAGGACAAGCCCTCCACAAATAGAATGTCTGTCGTGCGCTGCCCAATGAGCCAGCCTATCTGCCATAGTGTTAGTTTTTCAGAAATAGTATGTAAATATCAGCTGGCAATCCCGAACATCCAACTAAAGAGCTTTCCACTCCTGCTTGACATACCATGGAAGTTGATTAGTAATCAATCCATTGAGCACGGATTTTGAATGATAGTCCAACCAAATGAAAAGGTATCCTAACCTATGAGCTTTCCTAATTCATTTGATGGCCTCCTTACAACTCTGCTCTGTAATTTGTGCAAATCCTTAGGAATTCAGCAAAAGCCAACACAATATAAACTACACCCATCCACATTAACCCTACCTTTCCTATCCAATAGTTAAATTTGCCACAATAATATTTCTATGCAACACATATGTAGCCAGTGCGTGGAAGCTTTCATAGTAGATAAATCACAATAAATTTTATTCTGAAAAATTATGGGTACCTCCTTTGTAGTTTGCCCGTAACCCAGGTATAACCCAAACGTTTCAAACAACTACAAAGACATCCGTTGAAAGTAAAATAAGTTACAAAAAAGCTCAGTCTGTTAGTCATTCTCTGTTAATTGACGATACAAACACAAGATTTAACTATTAATACCCAAAATGCCCAAATTTTAAAGTGAACTATTTTATCTTCATTACTAAATATTAATTTGAGGTAACTACTGTTGAGAACTTTCTTATTTCGTTCTTGATTTGCAAATAGACGAAGGAAGAAGGAACTGCAAATAGAAGAAGGAAGAAGGAACTTTTGTGGAAGCTGCTACTTTAAGGCCGAATCTACAAATCACTGCCTTCTATTATCAGCCTCCCTAGACCCCACCCCCAATTAATTTCTAAAGAGAAAATATGCCACCTTCTCCGTCTTCCCACAGCCTATGTTTCTTCTTCCCTCTCTCTTCCTTTGTCTGATCCTCATCTTGCTTTGGTGTTCAGTTTAATCATCTCTTCTCCTTCCTTTTCCATTTGCACTGAAGGTGTTACTTTCTCTTGTTCTGATTGGGGCACTATGAGAAAGTGAGTTTTTACACATTTGTGGGAGAAAGAACTCGGCTTGCCTTTCCATTTAAGGTGGCAAAGGAGATTCTGGGTTTCTTTGTCGCTAGAAATTTCCAGTAATTTGTATGAGGTGCCATCTTTTTCATTTCCTTTATCATCAGTGACTGATTTAGTTGAAATTGTGATGATTAAATAGCATTCTTTTACTGTGATTCTCCTTAAACCCTAGGTTATAGTTTCAGCAGAGCTGGGAATTCACATCTTCTTCTTTCTTTTCCATTTAACTCAATCCCCTCATTTCTTGTAAATATATTCCCGTGATGGATGTTGGAGTGCTTAAATTGTTGTCTTTTGTACTCAGTTCTTATTATGGCGAATAGTATGAATTCTATTTCTTCTACCATCTCTTTGACTCTGTATCAAACATCGAGAATCTTCATTCGAACAACGTCTTATAACTTTCCAATCCACCAATAGAGGAGGCACTAGATTCCCTTCCACTTCTTCCCGTTTCAATATCAGAATTACAACATGAGTATAGAAAACTTCTCAGTTACCGCCCAAAATTCCATCATCCTTAGTGATTTCAACCCATAGAATGGTTTTGTAATGAAGGAGTATTCTCTGCCCATAAATTTAGAAAACATCAGCCTCACTTTCACTCCTACTAACAATTCCTTTGCTTTCTTAAATGCCTTAGAAGTTGTTTTAGTCCCTGATTTACTGGTCATAGATGATGCCCAAATTGTTAATCCTTCAGTAAAATTTTAAGGTTTGTTGGACGAAGCCTTAGAGACGGTTTGAAGGGTGAATATGAGTAGCCCATTAGTCACAATCCAGAATGATACCCTAGGGAGAACTTGGGTTCCTGATTAGAACATTGTATTGAATCGGTAACTAGATTTGCTTGGGCTGAACTTACAAATGGGGATTTTCGATTGTTTATTTAAAATGTGGTTTGAATTGCTTAGTCGCAATTTGTCTTGGATTCTGAAGGAGGAGGTAGTGATTGCAGATGGGTTCCAAAGTTCTTGAAGAAATCGATAATACTATAAACATTTGGAGTCAGAAATACTACCAGAGTTGAAGCATGCCGGAGATGAAGGTGATGCTTGGAATAGAAAAAAATTTTAAATTTTAGTGAACAGAAGGTGAAAAATGTCATTTCAAAAGGAAAATGATTTATTGCTTTCAAATCACTCAAGGGTATATTTATTCATTTCTTTTTAAGTTTAACCTCGTCTGTTAAAAGGGAACATCTATAATTGTTTCAAATGTTTAGGGTTTACCTTGGTTACAGAAAACTACAGGGAGGTACTCTTAATTTTTCCTAAATTCTAGGAAAATTTTCACAGACTTCCTTTATGTTTTGGTGAATAGACACACTATAACATTTCCTATTTTTAGTAACGGAAAGGTTTCGTCGTCGAAACATTTTCCATCACTATATTTTATACCGTTTCTTACCCCCCCTCTCTCTCTATTTTAATCATCTCACATAGCATTAGAACTAAATATGACGATAAATTGTAAAGTATCAAGAATCTCAAACACCATTTGCAATGTCACCTATTGTTATTGTAAGAGGAGCACTAAGAGGAGAACTCAACATATGAAGTAGACATGCATTTAAAGAAAAATTTACATTAAAGCATTGAAACATCTGTCTTTACATATAAATAATACTTTCATACAGTCAACCATATCCCTGGGTATTATCAAAAAATAAAAAATTTCAAGTAACATTAACTAATTACATTAAATCATCTAAACTTCTAACTTTACAGATAAACAAATGATTTAAAATTAGTTATCCAAAAAATAAAATACTCCAAGTAACAATGTTATAAGGTCCTACTACTTCATGTTGGCATCACTTCCTAACAATAAACCCCCGAGTTATCACCATTGATCACTTCACCCTTGTTATCATAATCATCAGAATTATCTCTGATACCAATGTTTGGTCCTATCAAGTTATTCTCATAACACTATCATGATCACTGTCATTTTTCTTTTCTTAGATTATATCCATATTTTTTACTTCTTAGATTATATCAATTTCTTCGTTTACATGCTCTTAATGCCTTTTACGCACAGTAACCTCTCTGCTTTTATAAATTAAAATTCAAATATTAGGTATAACATATTTACAATATATAAAAGATGAAAAATATAATTATTAAAACAATGGATAACAAACAAGGATAGAAGATAGAAGAAAAATAGTTATGGTTATACTAATAAAATAATAAAAATTCAGTTCCAATATTAATTTCTTTATTTTAAATTTTTGTGGATTAGAAGTGTATCAAAAACTATTTAAGTGAATGAGACTATTCTATAAAACAAAAGGACTAAAAGACAAGATACTAAATATAACATCATAACCAAGAAATTCAGAAACAAAATCTTTATAATAAAATCAATATTAAAGAATACTTTTTTTTTACTCAAAACACTTATTATTTTTCTTGATAGCCATTTGAAAAGTTATCAGAGTTCAAAAATAAAAAATTTCATAAGAAACCGTAAATATCTCTTCATTCCTCAATATAATGGTTCAGAAAAAAACACAGAAATCAAATTTATACAGAATTTACAATGATAAGTAGAGTGTTACATGGATTAAATTACAACTTTGAATTTAAAGGTTAGTTATGTTTTTGAAAGTCAACAAAGTTCCAAAACAATAAATTCCTTAAGCAACCAAGAATATCACTTCATCCAATAGTTTGGAAGAAAACTTCAGAAAAAAAAAACAACAAAGTTTCAAAACAATTATTTTTCTTTTATCTCTCATCATTGTTGTTTTGAAACTTTATTGTTGCTTTTTGGAGTTTCCTTCCTAGCTATTAGATGAAGTGATATTCTTGGTTGCTTAAGGAATTTATTATTTTTAGAATTTTATTGACTTTAAAAAACATAACTAACCTTTAATTTCAAAGCTATAATTTAATCCATGTAACACTTTACTTATCATTGCTAATTCAATATAAATTTGATTTCTTCCTTGCTTTTTTTGAATCGTTCTATTGAGAAATGAAGAAATATTCTCGATTTCTTATGAAATTCTTTATTTTAAAATTTTGATAACTTTTCAAATGACTATCAGGAAAAACATGTGATTTGAGTAAAAAAATATTCTATAATATTGATTTTATTATAAAGAATGTCTCTAAGTTTCTTGGTTAGGATGTTATATTTAGTATTTCATCTTTTAGTCCTTTTGTTTTATAAAATATTCTTAATTACTCAAGAAATTTTTAATACACTTCTACTATTGAAACTGAGTTCTTACTATTTTTTAGTACAATGATGATTATTTTTCTTCTATCTCCCATCTTTGTTAACATGTAATTTATTTGGTATCTAATTTTTAATAATAGTATTTTATATCTTTTAGATATTACAAATGTGTTATAACTGATATTTGAATTTTAATTTATGAAAAATGGAGAGGCTACTGTACGTAGAAGGCATCAAGAGCATGTAGAGGAGGAAGTGGATATAACTCAAGAAAAAAAAAAGGATAGAATTCAAGAAGAGAAAAATATGGATATAATCCAAGAAAAAAAAATGATAGTGATCATGATAGTTTCACTGATGAGAATAACTTGATAGGATCAAATATTGGTATCAGAGAGAATTCTGATGATTATAATGACAAGGTTGAAGTGATTGATGATGACAATTTAGAATTTTATTGTTAGAAAGTGATGCCAATATGAAATAGTAGGATCTTATAACATTGTTATTTAGAGCATTTTATTTTTTGGATAATACTTAGTTATGTGGCTAATTTGAAATCATCTGCTTATCTGTATGGATAGAAGTTTAGATGATTTGATGTAATTAGTTAATGCTACTTGGAGCTTTTTATTTTTTAGTAATATCTAGGGATATGATTGATAGTATGAAAGCATTGTTTATATATAAAGACAGATGTTTATTCAATGCTTTAATATAATTTTTCTTTAAATTCATGTCTACTTCCTATGTTGAGTTCTCCTCTTAGTGCTCTTCTTAACATAACAATAGGTGACATTGCAAATGATGTTTGAGATTCTGGTCACTTTACAATTTGTCGTCATATTTAGTTTTAATGCTATGTGAGATGATTAGAATAGAGAGAGGAGTAAGAAATGGTATAAAATAAAGTGATGAAAAATGTTGCATCGGCATTATATTTTTCGTCGTTTCAACTTATGTTTCTGTGACGGATTTTTATCGTTGTGAAAGATCATTTTCCACAACATAAAAGTGTTTATGTCGTTTAGAATTTTTTTTTGTGACGACATTTGTACTGTCTTTTTTTTTCTTTTTTTCTGTGATAGGAAACATAGTTTCGTCTAACAATGTTTTTAAGATGGAAAGTATACCATCATTACAGATTATTTTTCACAATGAGAAATGTACATTTATCGTGAAAAATATGATTTGTTTTTTAAATTTCACTATTACTCTACTGATTAGAACAATCCTTTTAAAAGCTTGATAGAAAACATTTGAAAATCCAACAAAAGAAATACAATTCATTCAAAACCAAATAGAAAGGGTCATAAGAGGAAAGAAAATTGCCAACTACACATTGGAGCTCATATTAGTATCAAAATTCTTATTACAATATCAGATTCAAGAAAAAAACAAAACAATATTGAATTAAAATGAACCATCAATCTTCTATATACTACAATGGATCCTCAGTCTTCCTCCTCTTCATAAACATTCCTCATTCTCTTTAGATAGCTGAAAATCAAGAACATAATTATAGTAAACCAATTGATAGAACCAATATTTTACCCAGAATCAAAGTTTTGGTTGTGGTCTAAGCTTTGAGGAGAATAACATACCTTTGATTTAACTATAGCAATAAAAAAGAAAAGAAATCATTAATTTAACCAATAGTAAAATTTAGTCGTACTGTGAAATATGAGGATTTTTCTAAGCCAGTCCTTCATAAGAAAGAAGAAGTATTAAAAGCATTGGTCTTTCCTAACCTTCGCATTCCCTATTATCATTTGTAAAGATTTAGATAATATGATTTTTGGAGATTAACCGTAGTACCTTTTCCATTAGGTATAATTTATTTATATAAGATATAAATTGCAACGTTTACAAGCTGTTACAAGATTTTGAATTCTATTCTTTTCTAGAAGTTGAATTGTATACAAGTCCTACATTGTAGGATGCAGATAAACTAAACTACTATTTGAATTCAATGGCATCCAACTCTTACATTATAGGGATGTGGGTGAACTGAACTACCATTTGAATTTGAATTCAAACAGGATGGGGTTTAAATTTTTAAATGACTTCTTATCTATAATAGCGCCCCTCAAGTTGAGTATGGGTGTTTACGGATCAACAACTTGTCCTGTAGAAACAGAAAATGAACAGTGGAGAGTGGTTTTGTAAAGCCATCAGCCCATTGGTCTTTTATGGAGATGAACTTGACTTGAAGGTCCTTGTTGGCAACTAAGTGTCTAACAAAATGAATGTTGACCTAAATAGGTTTGGTGCAGGCATTAAATAATGGATTTACTGTTAAATATGTTGCACCAAGATTGTTACACCATAATATAGGAGGAGCACTGATTAGTTTGCCGAGTTCTTATAGCAAAGACTTGAGCCAAACAATTTCAGTAGTGGCATTAGCAAGAGCTCAATATTTTGATTCAGTGGATGACGGAGCTACGGTAACTTGCTTTTTAACTGACAAAGAAATTAGATTCGGACCAAGATAAAAGGCATATCCATTTGTAGATTGATGGTCAACAATGCACCCTGCCCAATCTGCGTCACTGAAGGCATGGAGTTATTGAGTTCACTATCAAAAAATTGGAGACCATGATTGATGGTGGACTTAAGATCAAGAAGAATTTGTTTTGCAGTCTGTGGATGTTCATTGGTTGATTTGCTCAGAAATTGACATACCTTATTGAAAACAATGGATATATCTGGTCAGGTCAAAGTCACATGCTGCAATGCCCCAGCCACACTCCTGTATGAGGATGGATCTACAAGTGATAGACCCAAATTAATTGATAAATGAACCCTAGTGCTCATTGATGTGCTAACCGGTGTTGAAAAATCCATACCAGTTTTAAATTTATGTTGAGAGACAATTAAACCATGTGTATGGTAGAGCACCTCAACACCCAAAAAGTAATGAAGTTGGCCTAAGTCTCGAATAGCAAACTCCTTGCCGATATCAATAATCATCTTATACATTAAGCCAAGATTGGATCTTGTAATAGCTATGTCATCGGCCTAAACAAGAAGATATATAAACTGTATTCTTGAAAAATAAAGAGGGAAGTATCAGTTTTTGAGCCAAGGAAGTCTAATGATAGAAGATAAGTGCTCAACCGTGTAAACCATTCACAAAGTGCTTATTTTAACACATACAATGATTTCTGAAGAAGGCATACATGCTTGGGCTGGTCTGGAACTATGAATCCGGATGGATGCATCATATACACAGTTTCAATCAAATTGCCACGTAAGAAGACATTACAAACATCCAACTAATGGACGGGCCAATTATTGGCAATAGCAATGGAGAGAACCACCCTTTTGCTACTAGCTATGCTTTGTAGCATTTCATTGACCCGTCTGCCTTTCTTTTAATTTTGAATAGCCGTTTGTAGCCAACCACATTATATGTTGGTGAAGGTGCAATAAGTTTCCACGTCCCATTACCAATTAGGCCATTATACTCGGTAGGTATAGCATGGCTCCATTTTTTGGTTTTGTTTGCCTTAGTAAAACATGTGGGCTCAGACTCTGTACTTGTCTTAGCTAGCTAGATGTACCAATGGTAATGGATATTGTTTGTGTGAAAATAACAATATTGTATAGGTTTTTGTCTTACCTCTCTTGGGTAGCTCGATAGAATACTTATTATTTAAGTGTTTTAGTTACAAGTGGACTCTATATGATAGATGCATATGTATGGACTCAACCGTATATTGTGTAACAGATTAATAACCTAACAAACAACCTAACAATACAATAACCAAATGATTGTAGATAGAGTCGCATGTACTTACGTTGCATGCATGGACTCTAATCCTATTGTCGTGATACCCACCAGCAACCCAATGGCATTGGTTCAACCATGAGGTTTATTCATAGAGCTTCAAATTTGACTAAGCTTAACAGTTTTGTTAGGATGTCAGTAATCTAGTCCTTAGTGGAAATGAATTGTACCACAAGTTGTTTGGTAGCAACGAGGTGTCTCACGAAGTAGAAGTCCACCTCGATGTGTTTTGTGCGAGCATGGGGGATAGGGTTGGCCGTCAAATAAGTAGCACCTAGGTTGTCACACCATAGTATTGGTGGGTTCATAAGAGGCATTGCCAATTCATGTAGAAGGGTGCGTGGCCAGATCAGCTCTGTAATAGCATTTGCAAGTGCTTGATACTCAGATTCTGTAGAGGATTTGGCTATGGTAGCCTGCTTGCGGCCAAACCAGGAAACTAAGTTGTTTCATAGGTAAATGGAAAACCCACTGGTCGAATGTCAGTCATCAACACAACCTGCCCAGCCAGCGTCACTGTATGCTTGAAGAGTAGGAGGGAAGCTGTGTGAGATGCGCATGCTATAAGTGTTGGTCGCTTAGAGATAGCGTAAAATTCATTTGACAGCTTGCCAGTCCTCATTTGTGGGAGTCTAAAGGGGCTGATACACCTTGTCCTGCATAGGAGATTTCAGGTTAGTCAAGGTAGCATATTAAAGAGCACCTACTACAGTCAGATAAGTAGTAGGATCTGTGAGAGGGGTATTGGATGCCCTAGATAGGCGAGCCAAGGAAGCCATTGGAGTCCATGTGGGTTTAGAGTCAGCCATATTGGTCTTCTTTAGAAGATCATTGATATATTTCTGCTGGCATAGATGCAAACCATTGTTGTCATGGGTAACCTCAACCCCAAGAAAATAGTGAATGCAACTTAGGTCTCTTATTGTAAATTAGGTACGAAATGGCTGGAGTAATGTCTGCAACAGCTTGGAATCTAAACCTGTAAGAACAATATCATCAACGTAGACAAGAGTATACACATGGTGAGAGTCCTTTTTGTAAATGAAAAGGGAGGTGTTCGTCTTTGAGCCTTTAAAGCTGAGGCTGACTAAAAATGAACTGAGTCTGTTGAACCAGGCTCTAGGTGCCTCCTTAAGGCCATAGAGTGCTTTGTGAAGACGATATATGTGAGTCGGTTTCTTAGGATCAATGAAACTGGTAGGCTGTTGCTTGTACACCTCTTTAGAGAGATACCATGTAGAAATATGTTGCTGATATCGAGTTGATGAATGGGCCAGTGGTGCACTCTGGCAATGAATAAGACAGTACGAACAGTGGCTGGTTTGACAACGGGGCTGAATGTTTTAATATAGTCTACGCCCTCATGTTGGTAAAACCCCTTGGCCATAAGTTACACCTTGTATCATTCTAGAGAGCCATTGGCCTTTCATTTGATATGGAAGATCCATGTGGCCCCAATCATATTGCGGCGACCATCATTGGGAATTAAAGACCAGGTACCATTCTTGATGAGTACACAACAATTAGCTACCATTGTCTCTTGCCAGTGTCTATGTTTGTTGGCCTTAGTAAAGCATGTGGGCTCGTCTTCCTGATCCACGACAGTAAGATTGGACTCGGCCTGAGGATATCATGTGGAGGGGCAAGGGTTTCACTGTAGCACCACTGGATGGGTGCATTAAGGGTTAGGTGGAGCAGTAAGTGGAGGTCTTTCCTGGGAGGGAGTACTCATAGCATCATTAACTAAACCAAAGACATTAGTAACACCAGGAGGAACAAGTGGTTATGGTATGGGCTCATCGGGGGGTGGGAGCAGTTGGGTTCAGGTGGAGGTGAGGGTATACCTAGGGAGGGCGATGCTGCAGGAGGACCCTGCTCGGATGCATTATGGTGAGCCAAGGTAAGGTAGGGGAGGTAGGACATGAAGTAAGGGGACTGGGGTTGTGTGTAGTAAATGGGAATTGGTTTTCAATGGAAGTGTAGTGATGCACAATGTAAATCCGCCTAGTAGTTAAGTCATAGTAGCAATAACCAAGGTGGCTGGGATTGTAGCCGAGGAAGGCACAGTGTGTGGTGCTGTAAGATAACTTATGAGAGTTATATGACCTTAAGGGGAAATGCAGTACACACCGTAGATTTTAAGGAGTTCATATGTCAACCCCCAATTTTGGACTAACCAGTAGTGTGATGAACAGTTATAAGAACCAACGGTTCAAGCAAGGATCTTGTAAAGATAGTGCCAGCAACTCAAACCAGATACATTCAACAACATAATCAGAGAAAATATCATAAATAGTGAAAGTTTTTATAAATACTGAACTGAGTGTCTAACATGATTAATAATTAAATAATCTAATTATCTCTAAACAAACTCAAAACATAAGTATATAATCTATTACATGTCCCATATCCAAAATAGAAATAAACCTAAGAGTAAACATACTGAAAACACTTGCATAAAGAGTTGTGTTCATCTTCCACAGCTTGTGTATCTATCGCCACCACGTGTCCAAACGACGGCACTTCCATATAGTCTTCCACTGTAGGACCTGCATCATCAACTAAAAGATTCGACGTCGAGGGGTGAGTACACAATATAGCTCAGTAAGTAAACAAAACAATGCGTAAAATATTCATTTTATATCTTTGGTCTGGTTTAAGTTTGCAACTGTGCTATATAAAGGATAGGCGGCCACTGTACCTCTATATATGAGTGTGTGAATTCGTCTAATGGATCAAATACCATTGCCATATTACATGCACCTACTATAGAATAGAGATAGAGTTAAAGTATCCAGATCACACACTGCAAATACTTCTCCTGATACCCTACCCATACCAATACGTATGCCCTTACTGGCGAGGACTTACAAACTGGACTCGTGACTAACCAATCCTAAATGTCATCCATATGTATCCAAGGCCTTACCCCAACATCCCTCAATAGGTCCATCGAGATAAAGCTAGGGCTCCTCGGCAGAGTCAAAGATCACATGGTCCACGAACACCCCTCTGATGCCTTATGACGTATTAGTTCCGCTAAGATAACAGCGATACGATGATTTCAATGTGATGCATGGTTTAGGGATCACACACCCTCCACACAAGCACACCAGCCACACTCACAAACACTTGCTTATTCCTATCATCATCAATAATAGAGTAAAATAAAAAAAAAAAATATGTATGAACATGAATAATAGTAATATTAGATGACATGTGAGATGCACATTAAATCATACAAGCATGACATCAATCATAGTATTGGACAAATAAAAGAAAGAATAGCTTGTTATTATTCAGTTAGTTTAGGTCTTGTTTTCTTACCTTTAGATTATAGTATCAACCCCTTCCAAGCTTTGGAAATTAATTTGTACTAGTTGACAGCCTAGACAATTGATGAATTTAGATTAGGGTTCGATGGTATTAGGTTACAATAGTCTAAAATCTAATTTGACCTTAAAATAGACTTTCTGCAACTGAGTGGTTAACTCAGTGGTCATAGGTATATGTCAACTATACATTGTTTGGTCGACTGTGTGATAGTGCATCATTGCGACCACTGATGCTACCACACGACCTTGGATAACTTCCTGAGAGCCTGTGGTCGACTCACTGGTCGCATACATACATGATCGACCAGTGATGTGACCACATAATCTGCTGGTTGTGTTCTTAGGTCTTTCGTAGTCAAATTCTTGGTTCATCCTTGGAACACCTCCTAGGGTCATTCTATTGCTTTAATACCTTGTTGATTTTGGTTTACAAGTATCCCTAACCTATTACCATGATTTCCTTTGAATTAGTTGGGAGATCTCATGATCTTAACCCCATGTTTGAGTTTCACTTACCAATATGATGATGGTGAGTCTAATCCCACCATTCCTATCATCTACAGAGGTCAGTCCCTTACCTTAGGTTCCCTTGCTGTAGAGGAATGGAACCAATCACTTCTGTAAATCTTCTTCTCCAAGTCTCCTTCTCCTTCTTCTTTTCTTTCTCCTTCTCTTTCTCTCTTAGATTTAGGTTTAGAATTGATCCCAAAAGAGTGAGAGAGGCCAAGGGATGTTCTCTATATAGAAAGAAAATCTCCATATAGAGTTTTCTCTTCATTAGGAAAGAGATCCCCTTAAATTTAGAAAGTTTTCAAATTTCAGAGTCGATTCTGGTTTATGTGGTCAATTGTGTTGTCGCAAAATCCATCGACCACACAAATCAGAATATGTGACCATTCAATTAAAATCTGACTGGTCTTACTATCTATTTGTCTGGTCGACTATTTGTTTGGTCGATCGTACAACCTCTGTCAGTTAACCATACAATGAAACATTACTGTTTTTGGCTTACCTGACTCTATGGGTCCTTCATACGGTCGAACCAATTGGTTCACTCGAGCCGGTAATGATAGGAAGACCTAACACGACATGATTAAACCCGATTAGTGGATTACGGGTCTTACAACTCTTCCCCTTAAATAAATTTTGTCCTCGAAATTTATACATACCTTTAGAGTTGAACAGGTGAGGATACTGTTTTCGCATAGCGTTCTCTTCTTCCCACATTATCTCTTCTGCATCTTGACTTCGTCAAGTAACCTTAACATAATAAATGTCACGGTTGCAAAGGCACTGAACCTTTCGACTAGTGATCTCAAATGGTACTACCTTAAACGTCAGGTCCTCAGTCAAATTCGGTGGATCCGTAGTCAAAACATGCATTGGATCTCTGATGTACGTCTTCAGTAATGAAATATGGAATACATCATGTACACCAGACATAGATGGTGGTAGTGTAAGTTGATACGTCACTTTTTCTTGTCTCCTTAGAATCTCATAAGGTCCAATATATATGGGACACAGCTTACCCTTCTTACCGAACCGTTTCAGACCTCGCATAGGTGATATCTTTAAGAAAACCTTGTTACCTACAGCGAACTCAAGATCTCGACGTCGATTATCTGCATACTATTTTTGTCGATTTTGAGCCGTCTTTATTCTTTCCTTGATTATGTTGACTACTCGACAAGTTTCTTCCACAAACTCCATTCCTATAATTCTTCTTTCTCCAACCTTGTTCCAAAACAGAGAAGTTTAACACTTTCTACCATACAATGCTTCATAGGGTGACATCTGTATAGTAGCCTAGTAGCTATTGTTATAGGCGAACTTAATCAATGGTAATTTCTCATCCTAAGCTCTCTTAAAATCTATAGCACAAGCTCCCAGCGTGTCTTCCAAAATCTGAATGGTCCTTTTCGACTGACCATCCATCTGAGGATGAAATGTTGTGCTAAACTTTAACTTTGTTCCCATGGCTTTCTGTAATCCTTTCCAAAATTTTAAAGTAAAACGTGGGTCTTTGTTAGACACTATACTCTAGGGTATGCCTTGAAGTCTGACGATGTTATCCACATACAGCTTTGCTAACCTCTCCATTGTATATTGAGGTCATATAGCAATGAAATAAGCTGTCTTCGTAAGTCGATCTACAATCACCCAGACCGTGTCTACAGACCTTGAGGTCATTGGTAAATCCGTGACGAAGTCCATAGTAATGTAGTCCCATTTCTAGACTGGTTCAGGTAACAACTGGAGTAGGCCTGCAGGTCTCTGTCTTTTTGCCTATGCCTGTTGATAATTTAGGTATTGAAACACATATCGAGCTACATCTACTTTCATTCCTCTCCACCCATATAGCTTCTTCAGATCATGATATATCTTTGTACTTCCAGGATGTACCGAATAAGAGGTAGAATGGGTTTCCCCCATTAGTCTATTTTTAATATCTGAATTTTTACTTTTAGGTATGCACGCTCTTCCTCTGTACCTTAGTACCCTTCTGGAGTCCATAGTGAAATCAGGAGTGGTCCTACCCTTTTCTAGATCTTCTTGCACTGTCCTCAGATAGGGGTCCGATTGGATTGCCATTTTCACTTCATCTGTTACACCTCAATTCTGGACTAACTAGTGGTGTGATGAACCGTCATAAAAACCAACGGTTCAAACCAGGATCTCGTATAGGCTGTGCCAACCATGTTAAACCAAAACACATTCCACAGTAATAATTAGAGATAATAATTAAATAATGAAAGTCTTATTAATAATGAACTGAGGTCTACAATGATAAGTAAGTTAAATAGTCCAATTATCTCGATGAAACCAAAACATAATTAATACCTATTACAATTACCAAAATACGAAAGTTAAAACGCTAAGCGTAATCATAGTTGAAACACTCGCTTGACGAGTATTATTTGTCATCTACAACTTGTACATCCATAGGCGCATCTATGTAGTCTTTAATCGTAACACCTACAACATCAGACACTAAAAAAAATTACGCGCGCGAGGGTCAGCTCTCCAACTTGAGCTCAGTGAGTGAACAAAACAATGCAACAAACATATGCATGCATTCAATTCATATCTTTGGTCTGGTTTTAAAGTTTGTAATGTGTTATAGAAAGATTTGGCGGCCACTGCACCTCTATGCATGGGTGTGTAAGCCCACCCAATGGATCAAACACCATTGTCATCTACATCCACCCCACCATGGAATAGAGATATAGCTAAAGTGTTTGGATCACACACCACCAACACTTTTTCTGATGCCCTACCCATACCAATACATAAGCCCCTATTGGCGAGGGCTTACAAACTGGGCTCGCAACTAACCAATCTAAATGTCATCCAGTGTATCCAAGGCCTCACCCCAGCATCCCTCAATACGTCCATAGAGATAGAGGTAAGGCCCCCCGACAGAGTCAAAGACCACGCAGTTCGAGACCACCTCCTTTGATGTCCTATGACATAATAGTTCTGCTAAGGTAATGGTGATACAACGATGTCAGTGGGCAAGACTTGAGTAGAGATAGAGCTAGAGTTTGGTGACCAGGTCAGAGACCACAATGCCATGTCCTCCCCCTAATGCTCCACTTGCATCAAGCACACTAACCACATACACAATCACATGCTTATTCCTAACATCATCATCATCATGTTATAAATAGACAGGAATAAATATGTATGAGCAGTAATAATAGAAATATTGGATGACATGTGAGATGCACATTACAAGCATACAAGTATAGAAACATTTATTGCATTGGACAAATAAAGTAAAACTGTTTATTATTATCCAATTAGTTTAAGTCTTGTTTCCTCACCTTTGATTTATGTTTGTTCCTCTCCAAAGCTTTGAAAGTCACTTTGAATCTATTGGGAACCTAAACAATTAATGTATTTAAGTTAGGGTTCAAGTTCACCAAGTTACGATAGTCAAAAACCATATTTGGTCTCAAAATATATTTGTTGTTATCGTATGATTGATACCTTACGATTGCAATATATGTCCCGTATGATGTATGGTCGATACCCTATGGTCGCACTATATGTGATCGTACCTGCTACCATACATTTCCTGAATTCTTCCCAAATGGCTATGGTCGATACTCTGGTCATCCTATGATCGACCATAACTGCAACCATACGTAGTCAGGTTAATTTTTACTTCTCATACGAGTTCCTCCTCTTGGCTCATTAATGGGATTCATCCTAAAATCACCTTATGGCCTTTAATCACTATTTATCCTTATCAATTATCCCTACCCTACTCTCTATGGTTTCCCATAGAAAAACTATAACTGAATCATTGTATTAGGTTCCATATATTTGTCACACCCCAATTCTGGTCTAACCAAAATAGTGTGATGAATCGTAAATAAACCTATGGTTCAATCAGGCTCCGTTAGGTAGTACCCATCATATCAACCACACAGCCCTTTTACAGAAATAATCAGAGATAAATAACAAATAAACGAAAATCTTATAGATAATGAACTGAGTGTCTAACAATGATATAATAATTATCTAATCCAATTATTTCCTAAAAACTCAAGATATAAAGGTAAATAATCTGTTACATGTCCTAATAACCAAATATAGCTAAACTAAAAAAAAAAATACACTGGTTGCACTTGCATTAAGGATCATGTACATCTTCAATAACTTCTACGTCTATGGTCGCAACGTGTCCATACATCGGTGCATTCACATAATCTTCAACAGTAAGACCTGCATCATCAACTAAAATATTCGACGTCGAAAGGGTGAGCACACATCATGGCTCAGTGAGCAAACAAAATAATGCAACAAACATATGCATGCATTCAATTCATATCTTTGGTCTGGTTTTTAAGTTTACAATATGCTATAGAAAGGTTTGATGGCCCCCGCACCTCTATACACAAGTATGTGAATCCGCCCAATGGATCAAACACCATTACCGTCTCACATGCTCCCACTATGGAATAGAGATAGAACTAAAGTCTAGTGACCAGGTCAAGACCACCATGCTACGTCCTCCCCCTGATGCTCTACTCGCATCAAGCACACTAACCACACATACATAATCACATGCCTATTCCTAGCATCATCATCATCATCATCATATTATAAATAGACAGAAATAAATTTGCATGGGCAGTAATAGCAAGAATATTGGATGACATGTGAGATGCAAATTACAAACATACAAGCATAGAATCAATTATGGCATTGGACTCAAATGAATAAATAATTTTTTATTATCTAATTAGTTTAGGTCTTATTCCCTCACTTGTTAGCAAAACTTGATCTCCTTCCAAGCCTTGTAATTATCTTTGAATTGATTTAATAACCTAAAAGTTATATGAGTTTAAGTTAGGGTTCATATGTAACATGTTATAATAGTCAAAAATCAAAATAGAGCATTGATATGTGTCTGATTGGTCCTATGGTCTCATATTGTGTCGACCTTACTGCCTACGATCGATACCCTACGGTCGCATATGGTGCGACCGTAATTGCGACCATATGGTTTCTGAATTATTTCTGAATGCCTATGGTTGATCCTCTGGTTATGCTGGTCATGCTATGGTCGATCGTAGCATCGACCTTAAGACTTCTGGTCACCAACTACATTCAATTCGAGTTCTTCTTGGGTCAACTCCTCGACTTTTCTCTTGGGTTCATACTAAGGTTATCCTATGGTCATCATTAGTAGTTTCTCATCAACCAATATCACCAAACTCACCCCTCATGATTAGCCTTGGGATTTACTCAAGGAATCACATGGATTATACTAGCTTGACATCTCCAATCCCCCATAGAAGCCTTATTCCATAGAATTTACATCTTTAGGGATTAGGTTCATACCTTTGCCTATGGTAGAGAGCTAAAATCTTTTCAGAAAAACCGTTTCCTTAGTCTTCTCTTCTTCTCCTTCCTTTCCTTCTCTTCCTCTAGGGTTTACTAATGTTTTAAAAGAATGAAAAAGGTTGAGGGACGTCCTTTAAATAGAGAATAATTCTCCATATAGAGTTCTCCAATATTAGGAAAGAAATCCCCCTTAAATTAGGAAAGTTTCCAACTCGGAGTCTGGTTTGGGGTTTCACAGTCGATGGCCTACAGTCGCAGAATCCGTTGACCGTAGGGTCGAAAACATTGACCGTAGGGTCATTGATTAGTGACCTTTGTTTCTTTCCATATGGTTGACTGTACCTACCCAGGTATGCGACCCTACGTATACTTTTGATCATTTTAACTTGATTAATACTTGGTTTTGTGATCCATCTTCACACGGTCGGTCTACTTGGTCCAGCAATGATGGGAAGATCTGGCACGACATGGTTAGACCAAGTTAGTGGAGTGTGGGTCTTACAATATCAATTTGAAAAGAATCTATTCTATCTAATCTACCCTACAGAGTCAAGTCCATACCTTAAGCTCACTGTAGAGAGATGGAACTCTTCTCTGCAAAACCTTCCTCACAGCCTTTTTCTCTAAATCTCCTTCTCTTCCTCTCTCTCTTTCTCTGTTAGGTTTAGAATTTCAACTTGGGTTCTAAAAGAGTGAGAGAGGCTAAGGGACGTCCTTTATATAGAGGAAAACCTCCATATAGAGTCCCACTTCAATTAAGAAAGAGTCCCCCTCAAATTAAGAAAGTTTTCAAAACTCAGAGTTGGTCTTAACATCGTGCGGTCGCAGAATCCATCGATCATACGTCCAAAATATGTGACCATACATCGTACGGTCTTATCCTGGTCGACCATACGATGTGACCGTACCCCTAAAAAATGCCACCGTACATCCAAAATTTACTGGTTTTTAGTTTTTGACAAGTTGCTTCTACATAAACTTAAACAGTCAACCACACCAACTAAATTTAACTTGTTGCTTACCTCATCTTGTGATTTCTTCATACAATTGGTTCACTTGAGCCGATTATGATGGGAAGACTGATCACAACACGAGAACATAAGATTAGACCAGGTTTGTAGCTTGCGGGTCTTACAATACCACCCTTAAAAGAAATTTCATCTTCAAAATTTACATGCACGGATCTTACAACTCCCCCATCCTCAAAAAAATCTCATCCTCGAAATATACAAGTACTTTTCAAGTCGAATAGGTGAATATATTATTTTCGCATTGCATTTTTCTCTTCCCATTTAATCTCTTTCACGTCTTGTCTTTGCTAGGTTACCTTCACATAATAAATATTTTGGCTCCGGAGATATTGTACCTTCCCACTGGTGATTTAGGTTGGTACCACTTCAAAAGTTAAGTCTTCTATCAAATCTGGTGGATCTATCGTTAACATGAGTGTTGGATCTCCAACGTACTTATTCATTAGAGACATGCGAAATACGTCGTGCACACTAGAAATAGATGGCGATCTAGTTGATATACTATTCTTCCACGTCTCTCCAAAATTTTATAAGGTTCAAAACATATATAGGGCACAACTTTTCCTTATTGCTGAACAGCTTCAAACCACGCAAAAGTGATGTCTTCAAGAACTCTTTATCACTTACGGTGAACTCGAGGTCTTGGTGTCTCTTCTGACAACCTTGAGCTGTCCGGACCTTTCTTGATCTTGTCTGCCACTTGCTAGGTTTCTATGACAAACTCAGGTCTTACAATTCTTCGTTCTCCGACTTCATTCCAAAATAAGGGAGTTCGACATTTCTACCATACCATGCTTCATAGGTGACATTTATATGGTAGCTTGGTAGCAAAATCAATCAGGGATAAGTTCTCAACTCAAGCTCCTTTAAAAAAATTTTAAAGGTTCGGAGAATACCTTCTAGGATCTATATAGTCCGCTTCGACTGTCAGTCAGTTTGAGGGTGAAATGTTGTACTAAAATTTAACTTTATTCCCATTGCATTCTGTAGTCCCTCCCAAAACTTTGAGATAAAACGTGAGCCTCTATCTAACACTATGCTCTCAGGCATACCATTTAATTTGGCAATATTATCCACATATAGCTTAGTTAGCCACTCCAAAGCATACCGAGGTCGTATAGCAATGAAATGAGCCATCTTTATAAGGCGATCAACAATCACCTAACTGCGTCAACCGATCTGGAGTCAGTGGTAAACCGATGACATAGTCCATTGTAATGCAGTTCTACTTCCAAACTGGCTCCGATAGTAGTTGTAGTAAGCCTGATTGTCTTTGTCTTTCAACCTTTATTTGTTGACAATTCAGATACTGAAACACGCACTAAGCCACATCTATTATCATTTCTCTTTACTAGCACAATCTCTTCAGGTCATGATACGTATTGGTATGTTTTTGTACCACCGAGATATATCGAATACTGTGTGGAATGAGCTTCTAGCATTATTTTGTGTCTAAGATCTGAGTTTTTCACTTTCAGGTATGCATAATCATCCTCTGTATCTCAAGACCTTCTTCGCATCCAAAGTAAGTTAGGGTTAGTTTTTTCTTTCTTTAAATATTTTTGCATCGTTTTAGATATGGATCTAACAAAATTACTGTTTTTACTTCGTCCATCAAATCAGAGAAGATCTTTAACGTTGCAAATGCAAGCGAGGAACTACTACTCCATAAGTTCATCTATAAGTTCTCATTCAATTGGATCACCACGAGTTTTTATTATATGTTGCTCTTCTTTTAAATCTGAATATATTGCTACGAAATACAAGACAACGTTTGTACTAGGTCCTCCTTTTGGCTTCATTATTCCCCTTTTTGTTCAAAGCTTCAGCTACTACATTAGCCTTGCCTAGATGACATTAAATATCACAGTCTTAATCCTTCAGGAGTTCTAACCATCTTCTCTGCCTCATGTTCAACTCTTTTTGTGTGAAGAGATAAGTAAGACTCTTGTAATCCGATTTAATTTGAAATTCTTCTCTGTATAGATAATGTTTCCAAGTCTTGATTGCATAATTCATCATCGGTAACTCCAAGTCATGAGTAAGGTAACTCTCCTGATGCTCATTTGGTTATCTTGAAGCATATGCAATCACTTGCTCTCCTTGCATCAAAACACATCCTAGACCCAATCTGAAAGCATCGATGTGTAGGGTAAAATGTTCCCTGGTGTCGAAACGATCAAGATGGGAGCTGATATCACCCTTACTTTTAGAGTCTGGAAACATTCTTCACACTACTCAGTCAAATAAACTTCTCTTCCTTCTTGGTTAGCTTGGTAAGAGGTATTGCGATCCTAGAGTAGTCCTCCATGAATCGTCTATAATAACCAGTTAAACCCGAGAAACTTCTGATTTCTATAATGTTCTTAGGTGCTTCTCACCTTACGATTGCTTTTATCTTATTGGGATCCACTTTTATCCTTTCTGATGACACTATGTGACCCCGAGAATGCAATCTCGCTTAACCATAACTTACACTTCATGAACTTGGCATAAAACTTCTCCATTCTTAGCTTTTCTAAGGCTGCTCTAAGGTCCGTTACAAGACTTTCTTCGTCTTTGGAATAAACCAATATATAGTCTACGAAAACTATGACTAACGTGTCCAACATGTCATGAAGCACCCGGTTCATCAGCTCCATAAAAGATGTAAGGGCATTGGTCAAACCAAAAGACATGACTAGAAACTCATAATGTCTGTATTGGTTTCGAAAGCTATCTTCGAAATATTGTTGTCCAAATTATTCAGTTGATGATACTCTATCTAAGGTCGATCTTAGAAAATACGTTTGCTCCTTGTAGCTGATTAAACAAGTCATTGATCTGAGGTAGTGGGTATTGATTCTTGATCGTGAGCTTGTTCAATTCTTGGTAGTCTATACATAGCCGAATACTACCCTCCTTTTTCTTCACAAATAGCACTAGCACTCCCTGTGATGAAATACTGAGCCGATTAGAACCTTTGTTTAATAACTCCTGTAGTTGAATCTTCTGTTCCTCCAACTCTGTAGGAGCTATTCTATAAGGTGCCTTAGACATAGGTGTCATCCCTAGTTAACAAGTTGATAACGAACTCGGTTGTACGATCAGGTGACAACCCAAGTAAGTCTCCTGAAGACACATCAGATAATTTATGCATCACATCAATATCTTCCTCCTGTGGTGCTTCTTTGGTAACGTCTACCATAGATACCAGATATACAACTCCTTTCTTTTTAAGGCATCTCCTAGCCATTAGAGCAGAGAGGATAAACTTCCGCTTCCTAAGAAATATTCTTCCAATAAAATCAAATTATGTGCCATCTTAGTTCTTAACTGATAACCTCTTCTATGCACATAACAGCTTTGTAGAGTGTTGAGACAATCAGTTTATCCCCATGACGATGTCAAAGTCTACCATCCAAGTTCCATCCTTTCATATGATTCGAACATTGTTCATAATACTCATTTAATACCATCTAGTCTAAAAAGGCTTAAACTAGCAAAATCTGGTATAAAGATCTTAAGCGCACATCTAGCCCCTTTTTACCTCTTAGTTTTTCAAAGACTATCATCAATAATGTCACATCTTGAAAAGCTCATTAGCTTACAACAATAATCTCATATCGTATTCATTAGCTTACATTTCTTTTATCACTGCTGCTCTACCTTGATCTCTCTTTTATACATCCCGAATAACATTTTTTGATTAGTTACTCTCTACATATCCTAAGTCTACCTATAAGCATTAAGGTATATGCTTATAATTTCATTAATTCTGCTAAACTCTCTTGGTCCTTACTCAATCATCTCATTTGACATTGGGCATAACTTAGTATTACTTGTACTAATCTGAATACTATCAATGCCATGATTTTTAACTTCATCCTTGTATCCACTCTTAGATATGTTTTTAGAAATCTTCTGTCTTGTCAAAATTCATACTGATTTAGTCATCTGTAACTCTACTTGAGTGCTATCTACTCTTACTAGTTTCTCTTGGTAGTTCTCACTTTCTGTTTATGCACTCTTTTACAAATTGTGACTCAAATGCATCCATCTAGCAATCTCAAGACAAATTCTCGCTTACTTCATCTAAGGTTTCTTGGCTATAAAGATTTATCTGAATCCAATCATCTTCCCCCCAATAATTCCCTTATTAACTAAGCATATTTATCTACGAAGGTCAGGGAATGTAAGAATCAAAATGTTTATCTAAAAGTAATTCGTTTTCTTCTTTAAAATTCAGTATGATGACGAATACTTGTTTTATTTAGTGAACTTAGGTTTAAAGGATCATGAGTAAATCTATGGTAATTCAACCAGCATCAAAAGGTCGTTAGGTTACACGGTGGTCATAATACATGAAAATAGAGATTCTACAGCTCTTAACCTCATGGTTACAGGTTCTATCGAGTATATAATGCCATTGGTCAAGGCACTACAGGGGTAAATTTAAAGAAAATTTTGGTACATCAATAAATCAGGTATAAATCAAAAAGATATACACTCAACATGATTAAACCTTTAACTGTTCATTCAGTTCATATCTTTATTTATGTTGTTGATCATGAGAGTGGCTTAGATTGGAATAATCAGGACTAATTCTAAGGAAATAATATCTATAACCCCAATTGACAGGTTGAATCGAGAAGGTATCTTGTCAAAACACGAGAATTTAAAATCAGGTATGTGCATCCTCTATAATCATAAGAGTAAGTCAATAATACACCGCATCCTATATAAACAAGTCTAGTTATATGGCCACAATAGATTTGATCCCTTGATAAAAAAACATTCGAGCTTTATTTTCAGGAAACATTCTTTTACTCTTGTTGGAACATTCTACCATGGTGTAGTTATCCCATCCATAGGTGGCTGATAAGGGTAACCACCTTGATACACTACTTATTGTACACCAAGCTTATGCACTGGGGTATGCATTACTGGGACCTATTGCATGGTAGACACTGTGTTATGGTCAATGGGTAATGGAGGTACAGTGTTGCTACCAACAGGTATTGGACTTGGTCTGTTACTGAGGTGTTGGTGTAGTATTAGCAACTTAGGTAGCGATTCCAATGGTAACTTGCATAACCGGTATCATCTGTTATTGCTTTTGTATTTTATCGGATCAAGTTTATTACAACCGTGGTTAAGGCACTTGGTAGTCCAGGTAGATTGACTGAAGTGGCCTGGTTGTTCATCCCCTTTGATTTGCTCCAGTATGATAATCATTATTTGGCATCTACTCAAAGGGATTTTCTGTAAGACTCGTGTCAAACTAACCGGTCTTACCACCTTGTACCAAGTCTACCTATCATGGTCGAGCCAAGTGGACCAAGTGCGTGAAGGAAATCACAAAATCATGTATGAATTCGACCCAAAAATAGTAAATATGAGGGTAGGGTCGCATGCCTAAACAGATAGGGTCGACCCCACCTCAATAGAAGTCCAATCCATGACTTTTCAGTCATAAGGTCGAATGACTTGAGAACCATAGGGTCGACGGATTCTGCGAACCTACGATCGACCCTATGATGACAGACTGAAATCGTAAATTAGGAAACTTTCCTCATTTCAAGGAGTCCTTTCCTAATCTCGATGGGACTTATTTTGGGAGGTTTTCCTCTATAAATAGGACGTCCCTTAGCCTCTTTCACTCCTTTTAGAACCCTAATTGAAAGTGAGAGAAAGAGAAGTAGAAGGAAGAGAAGAAGAGAAGGAAAATTAGAGAAAAGACTAAGGAAGAGGAGAAACTTCAGAGAAACCTTTGAATCTCAGCCAACTTCAGGTATGAGTCTAATTCCCTCATAAATTAAGAGCCTAGAATGGAATATGAAGAAGTTTGGATTCGGAGAAACCGAAATCGTCTATCCATGGATGAGTTTCGAAGGAATCCATGTAAGTAATCATCATAAGCAATGGAAAGTGTGTAAAAATCATAGTTATGAGTCATAGAACAATATTAAAATGGACCTACGAGACCTCAGGATCGATCACATACCCTCGGGAAGTCCCTGGGAGGGTGTGGTCGCACATAGGGTCGATTGATAACTGACCCCATGTCCGACCCTACCCCTAGGGTCGATTGGGTAACCGACCCTAGGTGCTACCCTACCTGTGACCCTATGATTTCAGCTAGTCTAAATTTGTTGGAATTAATTCTAATTAGAATCTATCGACTTGTTAGGTTTTTTTTAGTGATTTAAAAGTGATTCTTAAAGCTTGAACGAGGATCTACACTCAATCAAAGGTGAGGGAACAAGACCTAAACTAATTGACTAATAATAAATTATTTTATTGATTGAGTCCAATACTGTGAATGATTCCATGCTTGTATGATTGTAATGTGTATTTAACATGTCATCCCATATTCCTGCTATTACTGTTCATGCATATTTAATTTCGTTTATTTATAACATGATGATGATGGTGATGTTAGGAATAGGCATGTGAATGATTGTGTGTGGTTAGTGTACTTGATGCGAGTGGGGCATCAGGGGGAGGACATGATATTGTGGTGTGTCCTGGTCACCAGACTCTAGCTCTATCTCTACTCAAGTCTTGTCCACTAACATCGTCGTATCGCCATTACCTTAGCAAAGCTATTATGTCATAGGGAATTAGGGGAGGTGGTCTCGGATCGTATAGTCTCTGACTCTACCGGGGGGCCTTAGCTCTATCTCTATGGAGGTATTGAGGGATGCTGGGGTGAGGCCTTGGATACACTGATTGACATTAGGATTGGTTAGTTGCGAGCCCAGTTTGCAAGCCCTCGCTAATAGGGGCTTACGTGTTGGTATGGGAGCATGTGGTACTTTAATGCCGATACCCATTGGGTACACTGTTTCCATGGTGGGTACAATGCCAATATTCATTGGGCAGCTTCACACACTCGTGTATAGAGGTGAGGCGGCCTCCGAACCTTTCTATAGCACATTGCAAACTTATAAACCAGACCACAGATATGAATTGAATGCATGCATATGTTTGTTGCATTGTTTTGTTTGCTCACTGAGCCGTGATGTGTGCTCACCCTTTTCGACGTTGAATATTTTAGTTGATGATGCAAGTACCACGGTTGAAGACTACATGAATGCTCCTGTGTACGGGCAAGCTGCGGCGATGGACGCTGAAGTGATGATGGAGTCGCATGATTCGACATGCGAGTGCAACTCTTGTGTTTTTTATTATATTTTTATTTGGATTATACAGATAATGTATTTGAATTAATTATTTAAGTTTATGTCTCAATATTTTTGGGAATAATTGGTTAAATTATTTATTTTATCACATTTAGATTCTCAGTTCATTTAATATTTAAGACTTCTGCTATTGTGTATTTACTCTGATTATTGTTGTGGATGTGTATGGTTTAAGCAAACGGACACAGCCTATTTGAGATCCTGGTTGAACCATTGGTTTATTAGTAGTTCATCACACCATTCTGAACAGTACGGAATTGGGGTGTGACAACTTGGTATCAGAGCTCTCATGCCCTGTCTATTAAACCAGTATATTTCCACAAAGATCATGAACTGAGTTAGGATAAAATTTAAGAGCTTAAATAAGAACACACTGTAAGCACCTGTGTTGTTTGAGAGAAAGATTAAGAAAGAGAATAATGCACATATAAAAGGAGAAACAAGTTGTATATACATCAAGTCAAGAGCACATTTATATACATATACAAAGCGGAGTACAGTCCACAATCCGGACAGTTACTCTATATTACAAAAGAAAAAGAAAAAAAAAATAGACATCATGGAGCTGGAGGTGATGGAGGAGGCGGTGCCTCGCAATCTCTGTCATAGTCCTCAGCATATACTCTAGTCAACTAGGCTACCTGAGTCTGGGTCGTCTAGAGACTAACTGTCAACTTAGTCATCCGCTGATCAGACGCACGCTGAGCATCTAGGAGCTCGCCCACTCTCCTATCTGTCGTACGCTGAGCATCCAGAAGCTCTCCCACTCTCGAGTCCGTCGCGTGCTGAGCCTCCCTGATCTCACGCAGTAATCCCATCATATCATCAGATGGTGGGCATAAAGGATCAGCCATGCGTGAAGGAGCCCGAGATGGACCAGCTCCAGTAGAATGTAGAGGTGATGGAGGAGGTATGGAGTCTACATCCATGTACATACGATCCTCATCCTCAGCATCGCCCACATGAACCCTTGCTCCAGTTGCTGCTGCTGCTGCCGCCTCAGCGTCTACTATCTCTATCTGAGTATGAGGACGCACCAGAGCGTTCCTCTCATCATCACTGACCTGAGCATCCCACATGCCCATCCTACAGATGGCCTCCCAGTCCAGCACCAATGAGAAGGTTTTCTCCTGAATCCTCTCATCCACTAAATCAACACCTAGGCGGTTGAACAGAGTAGTGATCAGACGTCCATAGGGTAGGTTGCCTATCTGACCAGGCAGTGTAGCACTGATCATCGTCCTCATGATAATGTAAGGTAGGTAAACAGGCTGTCTAGTGCAGATGCAGTAGAGTACGTACTGAGTCAACTGGGAGATCCTCTCATAGTGTCCACTCTGGGGTATCAGGTTGTGCTGGATGATCTTGCAGTACACCCGAGGCTCTGGACGTAGGTTGATCGCTTTCATCTCCCAGCGATCATCTTTGATAAGTTGATTATTAATCTCAGCACGCATCTCCAAGGAAAGAAAGTGGGGTTCCCTGGGATCACAGTACACCAGAGGACCATCATTTGATATGCCCAGAAGATCAGCCAACTGCTGGCAGTCAAAGGAAACCTCTACCCCTTTGACGTAGCTCGTGATCCGGAGCTCCCTACCCCTCTCGGTGTCATTGCTATCCCCCACTATCTGGAGATTGTAATAGAACTGTCTCACCAAATCCGGATGGGTGCACGCATCATAGGTGATCACAAGGAGCCAGTCCATGTCACCAAATGCCCCCTCCACGTTGAACAAACCTAGACTAGCCAAGTCCACACAACGACCCCCCTCTACCTTCTTACGCTCATAGTGGGCATACTGAGGTTCGGCCTCATTAAAGCGAAAACGAACTGGGTAATGAGCTCTAGGCACTTTGGTACGAGCCATATTATCTGCCAAAACAAAGAAAACAAATAATAGATCAGTAATGGTGAAAAATCCAAAAATTTCAGCATTATAACGGCATAAATTGGTCAAAAGCCTCACTTTTCACCCATACACCTGGGCAGGAGCACTTACATAGGTTCTATATCATCCTGTATGGCTCATACAGTTGGAAATTTAATTTTGAAAGATCGAATTTGAAGAAATTTCAATAAATTCAAAAAATCTCAAAAATTAGGTCAAAAATAGAAAATTTCAAGTTTCTCGATAACCAACCGACGAAACTCGAATATTTTTGAGGGCTTTCATCCATTGGGTGACCAATAGAAAAATCCCCTAATAAAAATTAAATTTTTACTGTTAGAAAAAGTTTAATTTGAAGAAAACGATGTAAATGGGTAAAAACCTAGTTAGAAAGCTTTAAAAACATGAAACAGTAAGAGAGCATACCTGAAGAGAAGGAGTGTGAGTCACGAACGGAAGATATTTTCACTAAACAGGTAGGGGTCAATACTGTAGCAACTCAGAGGAACGAGTTGAGTTGGAAGAGAGTAGAAATAATGGGAAATGATTCCAAAATCGGGTTTAAAAACCTGATTCTGGGTCGTAGGGTCGCAGAATTCGACCAAAACATGCGACCTTACGTCAGACCCTACCATCGACCCTAGCCTCTCGGTGATCTGACAGAGAACTAGGGGTCGGACCTAGGGTCAGACAACTACCGACCCTACCATCGACCCTAGGCTCTTGGTGATCTGACAGAGAACTAGGGGTCGGACCTAGGGTCGGACATATACCGACCCTACCATTGACCCTAGGCTCTCGGTAAGCTGACAGTGATTCTCAGGGTCGCATACCCTGGGGTCGCATAATGACCGACCCTACGATGGAAAATACAGTATTTTGTCAGAAAGATCTAAAATTTTTGAAATTTATATTGATTAGTTGGATGTTTGATTGAAGAACAACTTATATTGATTGCCTCACATGTGCTATGATTGTTTACAGACACCACCATCATCAGAACAGAAAATGGTTGGGTGAAAAGTGACCAGACAAAGTCATAACTCTATTCCCCCACCACCACCTGTGGAGGAAGACAGCCATATACATCCTGAGACATAGGAGAATCTGAGTACGGCACCGCCCGTGGCTAACGGCCAGATAAATCCTACTAACTTGCCAGCCCCACCTACGGATCTGGCTACGGCGGTAATGAACTTGGCACAACAGCTACAGCAAATACAACAGGTACAATCTAATATACAAGCTGCCATAGGCATGGCTTTTTCAGCTGCACATACGACACCGATGCCAGTAGGACAGGCAAGCACAGTACCAGGGGGAAGTAATACGGTACCCCATGCACCTCAAACACCAGTCATGCAGGCTCAAGCAGAACCCGAAAGTAGCTCAAGGTGGTTATCAATACCAACCACTTATGTATGGGGCTTACGCTCCGTATCATCTGGATCACTCCCGCCTGGTCGAGCATTTTCTGAAGATGAAGCCCAAAATTTAATGGTAAGCCAGCAGATCCTTTGTGGCCAGCACACTGGGTTGATGAAATGGAAAGAAATTTTATGATGATGACAGTGAATGAGGAGGAGAAAGTGTTGTGCGTCACATTTATGTTAAAGGGCGATGCACACCATTGGTGGAAGTCTACTAGGACATATCTATTAATCAAGCACACCCACTTGACCTGGGGTATATATAAAGAGGCATTCTTTGAGAAGTTCTTCCCTAGAAGTTTCAGAGATTATATGGAAAGAGAGTTCCTGAGTTTATATTAGGGACAGATGCCTGTCGACGCATATCAACAGCGTTATGAGGAGCTGTTTTTTTTTGCACCAGTCAGTATGCAAGAGGAGGATACGAAGACCCGAAGGTTCGTCATGGGACTTAGGGGAAGTATTCATGAACATGTTCTGGGACTTGAGAAGAAAGTCTACAATGAAGCTGTACAAATTGCTCGAGTGATAGAGTCGAGCCAGAAAGAGAGCTACTTTGCTCAAAATAGGGATATAAAAAGGCCTAATGGGAATTCTTATAACAGAGGGAACACCAAGACATTCAGACCCTTCCATACTCAAAGCTTTAATGCTGCAGCCAAAACTACTCCAGCAGCCCCATCGCAACCAAAGCAAAGTAATGAAGGAATAAGATGTTTTAACTGCAATTAAGTGGGACATATTTCAAGGGAGTGCCCTAAGCCCAGAAAGCAGCTACAACAAGGAAGAGTTTATGCTGTTACATCCGAGGATGCTACCGCATCGCCTGATGTGGTCACAGGTATGACCTGAACCTTTTAAATTGTGTTACATTGTATGAGCATGTAGACTAAATTAAAACAAATCACAGGTATCGTACCTATTAATGGCATTCCTGCCAGAGTGCTCTTTGATTCTGGAGCTACTCATTCTTTTATATCTGTGACAATTGAAAAGAAGCTAAATCTATCCCTCAAATTTTTAGACTACAAACTGCTTGTACGATCGCCTATGGGATTAGAAGTGACATTAGAAAAAGGTTATGGTCCATGTCCAGTCCTTATTGACGAGAAGACTTTGGATGCAACCTTGATTCAACTTGAGATGGTAGACTTTGATGTCATCTTAGGAATTGAATGGTTAGCTCGGCATTCTGTAAATCTATTATGTGCGAAAAAGAAGCTGACATTTAAAGACAAGGAAGGAGCAGAGTTTAGTTTTGCGGGAACCAAACTTTCCCGTAAACAAAAACTCATCCTCTCTGCATTAAAGGCTAGGAAATGCCTCGAGAAAGGAGGAGTTTGGTATCTAGTCTCAGTGTCGACCTCACCAACGAAGCACCACGAATGGAGGATATTGATGTCGTGCGTGACTTTCTAGATGTATTTCCTGAAGAAGTACCAAGACTACCACCCGACCGAGCTACAGAGTTTGTTATAGATCTGATACCCGGAGCTGCACCAGTATCTAAAGCACCCTATCGAATGGCTCCTACTGAACTAAAGGAATTAAAAGTACAGTTACAGGAACTACTGGACAAGGGTTACATCAGACCTAGCATATCACCATGGGGAGCGCCAGTATTATTCATAAAGAAGAAGGACGGTAGTGTTCGACTGTGTATAGACTATCAAGAACTGAATAAGCTGACAATCAAGAATCGATACCCATTGCCTCGGATCGATGACTTGTTCGATCAGTTGCAAGGTGCCAAGGTGTTCTCCAAGATTGATCTTCGGTCAGGATACCATCAGTTGAAGATTAAGGATGGTGATATTCCCAAGACAACTTTTAGGACGAGATATGGACATTATGAATTTTTGGTTATGTCTTTTGGATTGACTAACGCACCAACAAATTTTATGGAACTTATGAATCGGGTATTCCATGATATGTTGGATACGTCAGTTATTGTATTTATTGATGATATATTGGTCTACTCCAAGGACAAGAAAACTCATATTATGAATCTAAGAGCCGCTCTGCAGCAACTACGGAAAGAGAAGCTTTACGTTAAATTTACAAAGTGTGAGTTTTGGCTAAATGAAGTCTCTTTCTTAGGCCATGTTGTATCCGCTGAAGGAATTAAAGTGGACCCTAGCAAGATTGAAGCCATTGTGAAGTGGGAAGCACCAAAGAGTGTTGCAGAAATTAGAAGTTTTCTAGGTCTAGCTGGGTATTACCGACGATTCTTGGAAGACTACTCCAGGATTGCCGTACCACTCACCAGTTTGACTAAGAAAGGAGAGAAGTTTGTTTGGACTGAAAAATGTGAGAATAGTTTCCAAACATTGAAGGTAAGATTGATATCTGCTCCCATTTTGACTATTCCTATTCTAGGACAACCATTTGTTTTATACACTGATGCATCTGGATTGGGTTTGAGATGTGTACTTATGCAAGGAGAACAAGTAGTTGCTTATGCTTCAAGACAACTGAAAACACATGAAAAGAACTATCCCACTCATGATTTGGAGTTAGCGGCAGTAGTACATGCTGTAAAAATATGGAGACATTATTTGTATGGAGAAAAATTTCAGATTAAATCAGATCATAAGAGTCTCACTTATCTCTTTAATCAGAAGGAGTTGAATATGAGACAAAGAAGATGGTTGGAACTATTGAAAAATTATGATTGTGATATCCAGTATCATCCAGGGAAAGCTAATGTAGTTGCTGATGCACTGAATAGAAAAGCAATGATAAAATCCCAAGAGGAGGTTAACACGACTGCAGCAATGGAAAGTACAATCTTTACAATTGTGATAGAAAAGTATTCAATCTTGGTAATGAGCAATAAACCTTGTCAGGAAGGAGAGGACATTGAAAAAGGTAGGACTATCCCTAAGTTCACCTTGGACGATGAAAAGGTACTGAAGTACAAAGGAAGAATATGTGTTCCTGAAACAGAAAATTTGGACATTAGACACCGACTAATGAGAGAAGCTCACACCACCGTCTATTCGATACATCCTGGAAGTACAAAGATGTATCATGATTTAAAGAAGTTATATTGGTGGAGAGGAATGAAAACAGATGTAGCTAAATTTGTATCTCAATGCCTAAACTGTCAGAGAGTAAAGGCTGAAAGGCAAAGACCTGCAGGACTGTTACAGTCGCTACCAGAACCAGCATGGAAATGGGATTACATCACTATGGACTTCGTCACCGGGTTACCACTGACTCCCTGAGTAGTTGACGCGGTTTAGGTGATTGTAGACCGTTTGACTAAAATAGTTCGATTTATAGCTATACGACCTCAGTATACACTGGAGAGGTTAGCTAAGTTGTATGTGGATAATATTGTCAGACTACACGGTGTACCTAAAAGCATTGTGTCCGACAGAGATCTACGATTTACTTCAAAGTTTTGGGAAGGATTGCAAAAGGCTATGGGTACAACATTGAAGTTTAGTACTGCATTCCATCCTCAGACAGACAGACAATCGGAGCGTACCATTCAGATTTTAGAAGACATGCTTTGAGCCTGTGTAATTGATTTTAAAGGATCATGGGATGAAAAACTACCATTGATCGAGTTTGCTTATAACAACAGCTATCAGGCTACTATACATATGTCACCCTATGAAGCACTATATGGTAGGAAGTGTCGAACACTGCTGTTTTGGAATGAAATTAGAAAATGTAGTATTGTTGGACTAGAATTTATTGAAGAGACATGTCGAGTAGTCGACATTATCAAGGAAATAGTAAGAATGGCTTAGAATAGTTAGAAACAGTATGCAGATACTCGACGCCAAGACCTTGAATTTGTCGTAGGTGATAAGGTATTCTTGAAAGTATCACCTATGCGAGGTTTAAAGCGGTTCGGACAGAAAGGGAAGCTTAGTCCGAGATATGTCGGGTCATATGAGATTTGTCGGGTCATATGAGATTCTAGCTAAACGTGAAAAGGTGGCTTATCAGCTAGCACTACCACCGTCTATGTCAAACGTGCATAATGTTTTCCATATTTCATTATTGAAGAAGTACGTCAAGGACCCAACACACGTTTTGACAGTGGATCTACCTGATTTGATTGATGATTTGACATTTGAAGTAGCACCAACTAAAATCACCAGTCGAAAGGTTCAACGACTATGCAACCGTGATATCTACTATGTTAAGGTCACCTGGAGAAGCCGAGATATAGAAGAAATCACATGGAAAGAAGAGAATGCTATGCGAAAGAAATACCCTCATCTTTTCAACTCAGAAGGTATGTACCAATTTCGAGGACAAAATTTTTAATAAGATGGGAGAAGTTGTGAGACCCGTGTCAAACTAACCGATCTTACCACCTTGTACCAGGTCTACCTATCATGGTCGAGCCAAGTGGATCAAGTGCGTGAAGGAAATCACAAAACCAGATATGAATTCGACACAAAAAAAAGTAAATATGGGGGTAGGGTCGCATGCCTAAACAGGTAGGGTCGACCCCACCTCAATAGAAGTCCAATCCATGACTTTTCAGTCGTAGGGTCGGTTGACTTGAGAACCACAAGGTCGATAGATTCTGCGACCCTACAATCGACCCTATGATGACAGACTGAAACCGTAAATTAGGAAACTTTTCTAATTTCAAAGAGTCCTTTCCTAATCTCGATGGGACTTATTTTGGGAGGTTTTTCTCTATAAATAGGACGTCCCTTAGCCTCTTTCACTCCTTTTAGAACCCTAATTGAAAGTGAGAGAAAGAGAAGGAGAAGGAAGAGAAGAAGAGAAGGAAAATTGGAGAAAAGACTAAGGAAGAGGAGAAACTTCAGAGAAACCTCTGAATCTCAGCCAACGTCAGGTATGAGTCTAATTCCCTCATAAATTAAGAGCCTAGAATGAAATATGAAGAAGTTAGGATTCGGAGAAACCCAAATCGTCTATCCATGGATGAGTTTCGAAGGAATCCATGTAAGTAATCATCATAAGCAATGAAAAGTGTGTAAAAATCATAGTTATGAGTCATAGAACAATATTAGAATGGACCTACGAGACCTCAGGATCGATCACATACTCTCGGGAAGTCCCAGGGAGGGTGTGATCGCACATAGGGTCGATTGATAATCGATCCATGTCTGACCCTACCCCTAGGGTCGATTGGGTAACCGACCCTAGGTGCTACCCTACCTGCGACCCTATGATTTCAGCTAGTCTAAATTTGTTGGAATTAATTCTAATTAGAATCTATCGACTTGTTAGGTTTTTCCTAGTGATTTAAAAGTGATTCTTAAAGCTTGAACGAGGATCTACACTCAATCAAAGGTGAGGGAACAAGACCTAAACTAATTGGCTAATAATAAACTTGTTGGGGAATTATGCCACACTGTCATGATAGCCTAGACACGTAGGACTCGACCTGCGAGCCACGTGGAGATCCCCAATTCGACATAAGAAAGCATTGTCACCAACTCGAACACAAGAGCAAAGGAAAAAGTGGCATTTTGAAAATATACACTATTCACTATAAATAGGGCAAATCCCAAGATTTCAGGTACTACAACATTTATTACTCATTTACTCATCCTTGGGATTATCGCTCTGACACTTGGGACTGAGAATCTCTCACCTACCCCACTTACATTTAAATACTGTTGTGGGCTCGACACTGAGCCCATCGACTGTTCACAGAGCCCTAACTTTGGCATCGAAGTGGACACGGGGCCACAGGCCCGCCTCCTCCCCTTGTCGTTGCTTGTCTTGCAGGTCTAATCAGCTC
Source organism: Protea cynaroides (assembly GCA_028583415.1). NCBI lineage: Eukaryota > Viridiplantae > Streptophyta > Magnoliopsida > Proteales > Proteaceae > Protea > Protea cynaroides. The sequence goes on along the minus strand of CM053272.1, from coordinate 19,459,971 downwards.
GGTGGGCTTACGAGACGGATCAGGGCTGAAACAAAACTGTTTTATTGATTCAGTCCAATACTGTGAATGATTCCATGCTTGTATGCATGTAATGTGCATTTAACATGTCATCCCATATTCCTGCTATTACTGTTCATGCATATTTAATTTCATTTATTTATAACATGATGATGATGGTGATGTTAGGAATAGGCATGTGAATGATTGTGTGTGGTTAGTGTACTTGATGCGAGTGGGGCATCAGGGGGAGGACGTGACATTGTGGTGTGTCCTGGTCACCAGACTCTAGCTCTATCTCTACTCAAGTCTTGTCCACTAACATCGTCCTATCGCCATTACCTTAGCAGAGCTATTACGTCTTAGGGCATCAGGGGAGGTGGTCTTGGACCGTGTAGTCTCTGACTCTGCCGGGGGGCCTTAGCTCTATCTCTATGGATGTATTAAGGGATGCTGGGGTGAGGCCTTGGATACACTGATTAACATTAAGATTGGTTAGTTGCGAGCCCAGTTTGTAAGCCCTCACTAATAAGGGCTTATGTGTTGGTATGGGAGCATGTCGTACTTTAATGCCGATACCCATTGGGTACACTGTTTTCATGGTGGGTGCATGTGGGACGACAATGCCGATATTCATTGGGCGGCTTCACACACTCGTGTAAAGAGGTGAGGCGGCCTCCGAACCTTTCAATAGCATATTGCAAATTAACAAACCAGACCACATATATGAATTGAATGCATGCATATGTTTGTTGCATTATTTTATTTGCTCATTGAGCCGTGATGTGTGCTCACCCTTTTCGACGTCGAATATTTTAGTTGATGATGCAGGTACCACGGTTGAAGACTACATGAATGCTCCTGTGTACGGGCAAGCTGCGGCGAAGTGATGATGGAGTCGCATGATTTGACATGCGAATGCAACTCTTGTATTTTTTATTAGACTTTTATTTAGATTATACAGATAATGTATTTGAATTAATTATTTAAGTTTATGTCTCAGTCTTTTTGGGAATAATTGGTTAAATTATTTATTTTATCACATTTAGATTCTCAGTTCATTTAATATTTAAGACTTCCGTTATTGTGTATTTACTCTGATTATTGTTGTGGATGTGTATGGTTTAAGCAAACGGACATAGCCTATTTGAGATCCTGGTTGAACCGTTGGTTTATTAGCGGTTTATTGCACCATTCTGAACAATGCAAAATTGGGGTGTGTCATTCCCATTACCCATTCTCGACCCAGATAGTGGTGGGGTCGGGTTACGACCTCTTCTTAATGCTCAGTGGGTGATGGATCAGTGTGTAGTAGATCTCACTCCGAGTCTCTACGTCACCCAAGAGTAGAGCTTTATCTCCTTTTATAGTTACTCTTATTTTTGGTGTATGACCATTACTTTTCTATCTCTGTTGGATTTGTCCCAAGATCTTTCCCTTGACCTCTGTAGGGATTTAGGCGTTACTAGCCATTTTCCTTCTTCTTCTGACATACATCGAGTTTCAGATCTTGTGAGTACCAACTCGGTACTCAATTTTCTACTTTACAGATACTTCCTTCTTGTTACTGTACCATATCCTTTGTATACTCAGGAAACTATCTGATTGGTAGACCATACCGCATCTTATTTGTTTATCAGTATACGTTTAGATTTTCTTTTTCTTTTATCTGTATGTACATATGATTCCACCTTTTATACGTACATTATTGTCTTATTTAAGTTTTGTCTCTACTAACACAGGTGCTTATGGGGTGTTTGTATTAAAGCTTTTAAGTTTATCCTAACTTAGTTCATGACTCTTGTGGAAGTATTCAGGTTTGCTGGGCAAGGCCTGGGAGCTTCGATACCAAGTTGTCACACCCCAATTCTGGACTAACCAGTGGTGTGATGAACCGTCATAAGAACCAAAGGTTTAAACTAGGATCTCGTATAGGCTATGCCAACCATGTTAAACCAAAACACATTTCAGAGTAATAATCAGAGTAAATAAAAATAATGAAAGTTTTATTAATAATGAACTGGGGTCTACATGATAAATGATTAAATAATCCAGTTATCACCAAGTAACCAAAACATAATTAATACCTATTACAAGTATCAAAATATAAAAATAAAACACTAAGTGTAATCACGGTGGAAACAGTCACTTGACGAGTCATATTTGTCATCCACAGCTTGCACATCCATTGCTGCCATATGTCCAAACATTGATGCATCCATGTAGTCTTCAATCATAACACCTGCAACATCAGAAACTAAAAAGAATTACGTGTGCGAGGGTTAGCTCTCCAACTTGAGCTCAGTAAGTGAACAAAACAATACAACAAACATATACATGCATTCAATTTATATCTTTGGTCTGGTTTTAAAGTTTGTAATGTGTTATAGAAAGGTTTAGAGGCCATCGCACCTCTATACATGGGTGTGTAAGCCTATCCAATGGATCAAACACAATTTTCGTCTACATCCACCCCACCATGGAATAGAGATATAGCTAAAGTATCTGGATCACACACCGCCAATACTTCCCTAGATGCCTTACCCATACCAGTACATTAGCCCCTATTGGTGAGGGCTTACAAACTGGGCTCGCAACAAATCAATCCTAAATGTCATCCAGTGTATCCAAGGCCTCACCCCAGCATCCCTCAATACATCCATAGAGATAGAGCTAAGCCCCCCCGACAGTGTCAAAGACCACATGGTCTGAGACCACCTCCCCTAATGTCCTATGACGTAATAGTTCTGCTAAGGTAATGGCGATACGACGATGTCAGTGGACAAGACTTGAGTAGAGATAGAGCTAGAGTTTGGTGACCAGATTAGAGACCACAATGCCATGTCCTCCCCCTGATGCTCCACTCATATCAAGCACACTAGCCACACACACATTCACATGCCTATTCCTAGCATCATCATCATCATATTATAAATAGATAAGAATAAATATGGATGAGCAGTAATAAAATATTGGATGACATGTGAGATGCACATTACAAGCATACAAGCATAGAAACATTCATTGCATTGGACAAATAAAGTAAAATAGTTTGTTATTATCCAATTAGTTTATGTTTTTTCCTCACCTTTGATTGATGTTTGTTCCTCTCCCCAGCTTTGAAAGTCACTTTGAATCTATTGGAAACCTAAACAATTAATGTATTTAAGTTAGGGTTCAAGTTTACCAAGTTACGATAGCCAAAAACCATATCTGGTCTCAAAATATACTTGTTGTTATCGTATGGTCGATACCCTACGGTCGCAATATATGCCACCGTACGACATACGATCGATACCCTATGGTAGCACTATATGTGACCGTACCTGCGACCATATGTCTACTGAATTCTTGCTGAATGGCTATGGTCGATACTGTCACACCCTAATTCTGGACCAACTGGAATGGTGTGATGAACCGTCAATAAACCAACAGTTCAACTAGGATCTCATATAGGCTATGCCAACCATGTTAAACCAAAACACATTCCACATTAATCAAAGATAATAAAGTAAATAGCGGAAGTCTTATTAATAATGAACTGATGTCTAATCATGATAAATAATTAATATTTCAGTTATCTCCAAATAACCAAAACATATCCAAATACGAAAGTTAAACACTAAGCGTATCCATAGTTGAAACGCTGGCTTAACGAATCATAATAGTCCTCCACAGCTTGTACATCCATAGCCGCCACCTGTTTATATGTTGGCGTGTCGACATAATCTTCAACCGTACTACCTGCAACATCAGAAACTAAAAAGAATTACACGCGCGAGGGTCAGCTCTCCAACTTGAGCTCAGTGAGAAAACAAAACAATGCAACAAACATATGCATGCATTCAATTCATATCTTTGGTCTGGTTCATAAGTTTGCAATGTACAATAGAAAGGATTGGTGGCCACCGCACCTCTATACTCGAGTGTGTGAAGCCGTCCAATGGATCAAATACCATTGCCATCCCACATGCATCCATCATGGAATAGAGATAGAGCTAAAGTGCCCGGATCAAACACCGCATGACACTTCCCCTGATGCCCTACCCATACCAACACGTAAGCCCCTATTGGAGAGGGCTTGCAAACTGGGCTCGCAACTAACCAATCCTAATGTCAAACAGAGTATCCAAGGCCTCACCCCAGCATCCCTCAATACGTCCATAGAGATAGAGCTAAGGCCCCCCGACAGAGTCAGAGACTATACGGTCCGAGACCACCTCCCCTGATGCCCTATGACGTAATAGTTCTGCTAAGGTAATGGCGATATGAAGATGTCAGTGGACAAGACTTGAGTAGAGATAGAGCTAGAGTCTGGTGACCAGGATGAACCACAATGTCACGTCCTCCCCCTGATGCCCCATTTGCATCAAGTACACTAACCACACACATACATTCACATGTCTATTACTAGCATCATCATCATCATCATGTTATAAATATACGGAATTAAATATGTATGAGCAGTAATAACAGGAATATTGGATGACATGTGAAATACACATTACAAGCATACAAGCATAGAATCATTCATGGCATTGGACTCAATAAGTAAAATAGTTTGTTATTAGCCAATTAGTTTAGATCTTGTTCCCTCACCTTTGATCGATGTTTGTTTCTCTCCCAAGCTTTGGAAGTCACTTTGAATCTATTAGGAACCTAAACAATTAATGTATTTAAGTTAGGGTTCATGTTGAGCAAGTTACAATAGTTAAAAATCTTGTTTGGTTACAAAATATGCTTGTTGTTAACGTGTGGTCGGATGTGTGGTTGGACCTGTTGTCGCAATATATGAGACCACACACTGTGTGGTCGGACCCTATGGTCGCAGATTATGCGACCACACCATGCGATCACACCTTTCCTGGGAACTTCCCGAATAGCTGTGGTCGACCCTCTGATCACCCTGTGGTCGCATTTATGCGACCACATGATGTTTGGTCACTTTTTCATCTTCAATCCGAATTCTTCATGAGTCAATTCCTCGGCTCATCACTTGGGTTCATCCTATGATTATTCTATGGCCATTATTTACAGTTTCTCATTAACCATTATCCCTAATCTTTTTTCTCATGGTTTTTCTTAGAAATTTCATAACCGAAATCGTTGCATTAATTCAACACAACAACTTGATAAAAGGAACCTATCCTATCTGATCTAGCCTACAGAGTCTACCTTAAGCTTGCTGTAAAGAGATAGAATTTTTCTCTTCAAAACCTTCTTCTCCAAGCTTCTTCTCCAAATCTCCTTCTTCCCCTTCTCTTCCTTTCTCTTTCTCTCTTAAGTTTAGGGTTTCAATTTGAGTTCTAAAAGAGTGAGAGAGGCTAAGAAATGTCCCTTATATAGAGGGAAAAACTCAATATAAAGTCCCACTTAGATTAGGAAAGAACCGCCCTCAAATTAGGAAAGTTTCCTAAACACGGAGTCAGTTCAGCATCATGTGGTCAACGTGTGGTCGTAGAACCCGTCGACCACACACCTCAAAACGTGCAACCACACGTTGTGTGGTCTCATGTGTGGTCCCATGGTGTGGTCTCATGTATCGACCACACGTACTGACCACACGTATCGACCACACCTGCTACCACACGACCAAAATTTTATGGTTTTTAGTTTTTGACTGGTTGCTTCCACAAGATCTTAAACGGTCAACCACACCAACTAAATTTGACTCGTTGCTTACCTTATCTTGTGGTTTCTTCATACAATTGGTTCACTTAAGCCGATTATGATGGAAAGATCGGTCACTACACAAGAATATAAGGTTAGACCGGGTACGTGGCGTGCGGGTCTTACAGATACTCTGGTTATCCTATGATCAACTATAGCTGCAACCATATGTAGTCAAGTTAATTTTTACTTCTCATACAAGTTCCTCCTCTTGGCTCATCAATGGGATTCATCCTAAAATCATCCTATGGCCTTTAATCACAGTTTATCCTTATCAATTATCCCTACCCTACTCTCTATGGTTTCCCATAGAAAATCTATAACTAAATTATTGTATTAGGTTCCATATATCAATTTAAAAAGAACCTATTCCATCTGATCTACCCTACAGAGTCAAGTCCATACCTTAAGCTCGCTATAGAGAGATAAAACTCTTCTCTGCAAAACCTTCCTCTCAGCCTTCTTCTTCAAATCTTCTTCTCCTTTTCTTCCTCTCTCTCTTTCTTTCTTAGGTTTAGAGTTTCAATTTGGGTTCTATAAGAGTGAGAGGCTAAGGGACGTCCTTTATATAGAGAAAAATCTTCATATAGAGTCCCACTTCAATTAGGAAAGAGTCCCCTTCAAATTAGAAAAGTTTCCAAAACTCAGAGTCGATCTTAACATCGTGCGATCGTAGAATCCGTCGACTATACGTTCAAAATATGCGGCCATGCATCGTACGGTTTCATCATGGTCGACCATAAGATGCGACCGTACCCCTAAAAAATTCCACTGTATGTCCAAAATTTACTGGTTTTTAGTTTTTGACTGGTTGCTTCCACACAAACTCAAACAGTCAATTACACCAACTAAATTTGACTTATTGCTTACCTCATATTGTGGTTTCTTCATACAATTGATTCACTTGAGCCAATTATGATGGAAAGACCTATCACGATACGAGAATGTAAAGTTAGACTGGGTTCGTGGCATGTGGGTCTTACTGTTACGTTGCATGCATGGACTCTAATCCTATTATCGTGATAGTTTGAAAGGCTTTGGGTTGGACCTAGGCCTACAAGTTTGGCCCTGACAACCCGAACCCTCCCAAACCCTCCTTGAACTCTGGCAGGGTTGAACCCAACCCGAACCCTGGTAAGGCTGGGTTAGGGCCCAAAATTTGATCAACCCTGACAGGGATCGTAAGACCCGCACGCCATGAACCCGGTCGAACCTTACGTCCTCGTGTCGTGACAGGTCTTCCCATCATAACTGGATCAAGTGAACCAATTGTATGAAGAAACCACAAGATAAGATAAGCAACAAGTTAAATTTAGTTGGTGTGGTTGACTAGTTAAGTTGTGTAAAAGCAACCAGTCAAAAACTAAAAATTAGTAAATTTTAGACGTGTGGTGGCAGTTTTGAAGGGTATGGTCGATACGTATGGTAGCACATGAGACCACATGACATGAGACCACACACATGAGACCACACGATGTATGGTCGCATATTTTGGATGTGTGGTCGACGGATTCTACGACCACACATGCAACCATAAGATGCTAAATCGACTCCGTGTTTAGGAAACTTTTCTAATTTGAGGGGGACTCTTTCCTAATTGAAGTAGGACTCTATATAGAGGTTTTTCTCTATGTAAAAGACATCCCTTAGCCTTTCTCACTCTTTTATAACCCAAATTGAAACTCCAAACCTAAGAGAGAAAGAGAGAAAAGAAGAGAAGGAGAAGGAAATTTAGAGAAGAAGCTTGGAGAAGGATTTTTGCAGAGAAGAGTTCTATCTCTCTACAGCAAGCTTAAGGTATGGACTTGACTCTATATGGTAGATCAGATAGGATAGGTTCCTTCTATCAACTTGATGTGTTGAATCTAATGTAACGATTTCAGTTATGAAACTTCTAAGGGAAACCATGAGAAAATAGGTTAGGGATAATGGTTAATGAAACACTATGAAATAATGGCCATATGATAACCATAGGATGAACCTAAGTGATGAGCCAAGGAATCGACTCAAGAAGAATTCAGTTTGAAGATGAAAACTGACCAAACATCATGTGGTCTTAGATTGTGGTCGACCACAGGGTGACCAGAGGATAGACCACAGCTGTTCAGGAAGTTCCCAGGAAAGGTGTGGTCATAGGGTGTGGTCGCATAAAATGCTACCACAGGGTTGGACCACATAGTGTATGGTCTCATATATTGCGACCACCGGTTCGACCACACGTACGACCACACAATAACAGCAAGCATATTTTAAGACCAAACAATGTTTTTGAATACTGTAACTTGGTAAACTGAAATCCTAACTTAAATAGATTAATTGTTTAGGTTTCCAATAGATTCAAAGTGACTTCTAAAGCTTGGGAGAGGAACAAACATCGATCAAAGGTGAGGGAACAAGACCTAAACTAATTGGCTAATAACAAGATGTTTATTTTATTGAGTCTACTGCCATTATTGATTCTATGCTTGTATGCATGTAATGTGCATCTCACATGTCATCCAATATTATTATTATTACTGTTCATGCATATTTACTTCTGTCTATTTGCTACCATGTTGATTGATGATGCTAGGAGTAGGCATGTGATTGTGTGTGTATGGTTGGTGTGTTGGATACGAGTAGAGCATCAGGGGAAAGACGTGGCATTGTGGTCTCTGACCTAGTCACCAGACTCTAACTTTATCTCTATTCAAGTCTTGCCCACTGACAATGTCGTATCACCATTACCTTAACATTAATTATTATGTCGTAGGACATCAGGGGAGGTGGTCTAGGACCGTATGGTCTTTGACTCTACCAGGGGGCCTTAGCTCTATCTCTATGGACGTATTAAGGGATGCTGGGGTGAGGCCTTGGATACACTGGATGGCATTAGGATTGGTTAGTTGCGAGCCCAGTTTGCAAGCCCTCGCCAATAGGGGCTTACATATTGGTATGGATAGGGCATCAGGGGAAGTGTTGGCAGTGTTTGATCCAGACACTTTAGCTCTATCTCTATTCCATGGTGGTTGCATGTGGGACGGTAGTGGTGTTTGATCCATTGGAAGGATTGACACACTTGTGTATAGAGGTGCGGTGGTCGCCAATCCTTTCTATAGCATATTGTAAACTTAAAAATCAGACCAAAGATATGAATTTAATGCATGCATATGTTTGTTGCATTGTTTTGTTTTCTCACTAAGCTAAGTTGTGAGCTCATCCTACGGTACCATTTTCTTTTAGTTTCTAATGATGCAGGTAATATCGTTGAAGACTACACGAATGTGCCAATAATAGACACATGGCGGTTATGGATGTACAAGCTATGGATGATGAATAAGACTTGTCAAGCGAGTGTTTCAACAATGATTACTCTTAGTGTTTAACTTTCGCATTTAATATTTGTAATAGTTTGATATATTTATGTTTTGGTTACTTGAAGATAACTGGATTATTTAATTATTTATCATGTTAGATCTCAGTTCATTTTTATTAAGACTTTTGCTATTTACTTTATTATCTCTGATTAATGTAAAATATATTTTGGTTTAACATGGTTGGCATAGCCTATACGAGATCTTGGTTTTTACCGTTGGTTCTTATGACGATTCATCACAACATTGGTTAGTCTAGAATTGGGTGTGACAGCTTGGTATCAGAGCACTAAGGCTTTGCCAATCAAACCTAAATACATTCACAATTATGTCTATGAACTGAGTTGGGATAAACTTAAAAGCTTTAATACAAAAACATCATAAACACCTGTGTTGGTTGAGACAGAACTTAAAGAAGACAATAATATACATAAAAAAGGTAGAACCATATGTATATATAGACAGAAGAAAAATAAAATCTAAATGTATCCTGATAAACAAATAACATATGGTACGATCTATAAGTCAGAGAGTTTCCTGAGTATACAAAGGACATAGTACAGTAACAAGAATGAAGCATCTGTAAAGCAAAAATTAGAACACCGAATTGGTACTCATAAGATATGGAACTTGATGTATGACAGAGGAAGAAGATAAATGGGTAACGTGCAAACTCGAAGTGAAATCCGCCACACTTTGATCCGTCATCACTGAGCATTAAGAAGAGGTTGGAACCCTACCCCACCACTATCTGGGTCGAGAATGGGTAATGGGAATCCCTTTGAGCAGATGTCAAATAATGAGAATCAGACCGGAGCAAGTCAAAGGGGTTAAACAACCAGGTCACTCCAGCCAATCTACCTGGACCATCAAATGCCTTGGTCATGATTGTAACGAATTTGGTCTGATAAAATGCAAAAGCAACAACAGATGATACCGGCTATGCAAGTTACCATGGGAATCGCTACCCAAGTTGCCAATGCTACACCAACATCTCTGAGTCAGACCAAGTACGGTATCAGTTAGTAGCAACACTGTATATCTACCACCAGTTAACCATAACACAGTGTCTATCATACAACAGGTCCCAGTAATGCGCACCCCAATACAGAAGCTTAGTACACAACAAGCAGTGTATCAAGATGGTTACCCTTATTAGCCACCGATGTATGGGATAGTTGCACCATGGTAGAATGATCTGACAAGGGTTGAGGAATGTTTTATGAAGATGAAGCCTCGAATATTTTCAGCAAGGGATCAAATCTATTGTTGCCATATAACTAGACATGTGTATATAGGATGCGGTGCATCGTTGACTTACCCTTATGATTATAGAGGATGCACATACTTGATTTTAAATTGAAGTGCCTTGACAGGATACTTTCTCGATTTAACTTATCAATTGGGGTTATAGATATTATTTATTTAGAATTAGTCCTGATTATACCAATCTAAGCCACTCTCATGATCAACAACATGAATACAGATGTGAACTAAATGAACAGTTAAAGGTTTAATCATTCTAAATGTATTTCTTTTCGATTTACACCTGATTTATTGATGTACCAAAATTTTCTTCAGATTTACTCTTGTAGTGTCTTGACCAATGGCATTATATACTCGATAGAACCTGTAGCCATGAGGTTAAGAGATATAGAACCACCTCTATTTCCATGTATTCGGACCACCTTGAAACCAACAACCAAGGGTCCAATTCATTTTGTATTTGGTTCGGTTACCGTAAATTTACTCCTGATCCTTTAAACCCAAGTTCATTAGATAAAACAAGTGTTCATCATCATACAAAAATTAGAAGAAGAAAATGAATTGCTTTTGGATAAACATTCTGATTCTTACATTTTCTGACCTTCATTGATATGAGGCTTGATTAATAAGAAAAATTATGGAAGATGATTGGATTCAGATAAATCTCTATAGCCAAGAAACCTCAAATAAAGTAATGGATAATCTACTTTAAGATTGTTGGATATATGGATTGTTGGATATATGGATTTGAGTCATGATCTGTAAAAAAGTGTCTAAGCAGGAAGTAAGAACTACCAAGACTAACTAGCACAGAATAGATAGCACTCGAACAGAGTTAAATGGCTATATCGGTACAAATTTTGATAAGGCAAAAATTTCTAAAATCATATCTAAAAGTGAATACACAGATGAAGTCAAAAATCACGTCATTGATAGTATTTGGATTAGTACAATGATTATTGAGTTAATCCCAATGTCGAGTGAGATGATTAAGTAAAGACCAAGAGAGTTTGACAGAATTAATGAAATTATAAGCATATACCCTAATGCTTATAGGTAGACTTGGGATATGAAGTAAGTAATAATCACAAGATACTTTTCAAGGGTTATGATAAAGAGATCAGGATAAAGCAGTAGTGATAAGAGAGATGTAAGCTACTGAGTGCAATATAAGATTATTGACGATAGTCTTTGAAAATCCATAAGAGTTGAAGGAGCTAAATGTGCCATTAAGACCTTTAAACCAGATTTTGCTAGTTCAAGCCCTTTTGGACTAGATGTTGTATTGGATGAGTGTTATAAATAATGTCTGAATCATATGGATGGACGAAATTTAGATGCAACCTAATTCGACTTGAGATGGCAAACTTTGATGCCAACTTGGGAATGGACTGGTTGTCTCAACACTCTACAAGTGATTATGTGCATGGAAGAGGTTATCATTTAAGAACAAAGATGGCACATAATTTGATTTTATTGGAAGCATATTGCCTAGGAAGTGGAAGCTCCTTCTCTCTGCATTAAAGGCCAAGAGATGTGGATATATGGTATCTGTGGTAGATGTTACTAAATAAGTACCACGGATGAAAGAAATTGATGTGATACGAAAATTCTCTGATGTGTTTCCAGAAGACTTACCCAGATTGCCACCTAATTGTACGACCGAGTTCGTTATCGACTTGTTACTAGGGATGACACCTATGTCAAAGACACCCTATAGAGTAGCTCTTACAGAGTTGAAGGAATTAAAGACTCAACTACAGGAGTTATTAGACAAAGGTTCTAATCAGCCAAGTATTTCATCACAGGGAGCGCCAGTGCTATTTGTGAAGAAAAAAGACGATAGTGTTTGACTATGTATAGACTACTGAGAATTGAACAAGCTCATCATCAATAACCGATATCCACTACCTCAGATCGATGACTTGTTTAATCAGCTACTAGGTGTAAGGGTATTTTTTAAGATTGATCTTCGATCAAGATGTCATCAATTGAAGAATTTGGACAGCGATATTCTGAAGATAGCTTTTAAAATCGAGAATGAGCATTATAAGTTCCTGGTTATGTCTTTGGTTTGACCAATGCACCTGCATATTTTATAGAGCTTATAAACCAGGTATTCCATGATGTGTTGGCCACTTCAGTTATAGCTTTTATTGACGATATTTTGGTCTATTTCAAAGATGAAGAAAGTCTTGTAACGGATCTTAGAGCAGACTTACAATGGATAAGAAGGGAGAAGCTTTATGCTAAATTTAATAATATGAGTTTTGGTTGAATGAAGTACAATTCTTAGGTCACATAATATCTTCAGAAGGAATAAAGACGCACCCCAACTAGATAGAAGCTATTGTGGGGTGAGAAACGCCTAAGAACATTACAGAGATTAAAAGTTCCTTGGGTTTAGCTGGTTATTACAGACGATTCATGGAGGACCACTTTAAGATCACAATACCTCTTACCAAGCTAACTAGGAAGGGAGAGGAGTTTATTTGGACTGATAAGTGTGAAGAATATTTTCAGACTCTAAAAGCAAGGTTGATATCAGTTCCCATCTTAATCGTTCTGGCACCAAGAAAACCTTTGACCCTACATACCAATGCTTCCGGATTGGGTCTAGGATGCGGGTTGATGCAAAGTGAATAAACGATTGCATATGCTTTAAGATAACGGAAGGAGCATGAAAAGAGTTATCCTACTCATGACTTGGAGTTAACGACTGTGATTATGCAATCGAGACATGGAAACATTATCTAAACGAAGAAAATTTCAAATTAAATAGAATTATAAGAGTTTTATTTATCTCCTCACCCAAAAAGAGTTGAACATGTGGCAAAGGAGATGGTTAGAACACCTAAAGGATTAAGACTGCGATATTCAATGCCACTCGAGCAAGGCTAATGTGGTAGTTGAGGCCTTAAGCAAAAAGGGCAATATAAAGTCTGAGGAAGGACCCAGTATAAATGTCATCTTGTGTTCCGCAGCAACATATTCAGATTTAAAAGAAAAACAACATATAATAGAAACTCATGATGATCCAATTGAGCGAGAACTTGTGGATGAACTTATGGAGCAATAGTTTCTCGTTTGATTCGCAGCGTTAAAGATCATCTTTGATTTGATGGATGAAGTAATGGTAGCAATTTTGTTAGATCCGTATCTAAGAGCGGTACAAGAAGATTTAGTGAAAGAAAAACCTAACCCTGACTTACTTTGGATGCAAAGAAGGTCCTGAGATACAGAGGATGATTATGCATACCTGAAAGTAAAAAACTCGGATCTTAGATACAAAATAATGCTAGAAGCTCATTCCACACCGTATTCGATACATCTCAGTGGTACAAAAAATATACCAATACGTATCATGACCTGAAGAGATTGTACTGGTAAAGAGGAATGATAACAGATGTGGCTTAGTGCGTATTCCAGTGTCTGAACTATCAATAAGTAAAGGCTGAAAGACAAAGACCAATAGGCTTACTACGACCAGTATTGGAGCCAGTCTAGAAGTGGAACTGGATTACAATGGACTATGTCACCAATTTACCACTAACTCCCAGATCGGTTGACGCAGTTTGGTGATTATTGATCGCATTATGAAGACAGCTCGTTTCATTGCTATACGACCTCAGTATGCTTTGGAATGGCTAGCTAAGCTGTATGTGGATAATATTATCTGATGGAATGCTATGTTTGAGAGCATGGTGTCGGATAGAGGCTCAAGTTTTACCTCAAAGTTTTGGGAGGGACTACAGAAAGCGATGGGAACAAAGTTAAAGTTTAATACCGTATTTCACCCTCAAACCGATGGACAGTCGGAGCGGACTATATAGATCTTAGGAGGTATTCTCCAAGCCTGTGAAACTATTTTTTAAAGGACCTTGAGTTGAGATGTTGCCATTGATTAATTTTACTAACAAGCTACCTTATAGACGTCACCTATGAAGCATGGTATGGTAGAAATGTCAAACTTCTCTATTTTGGAATGAAGTAGGAGAATGAGGAATTATAAGACTTGAGTCTGTTGAAGAAACATATTGAGTGGCAAACAAGATCAAAAGGAAAGGGCAAAAACAGCTCAAGGTTGTCAGAAGATACTAAGACCTCGAGTTTACCGTAAGTGACAAAGTATTCTTGAAGATATCACTAATGAGTGTTTTAAAATGGTATGGTAAGAAAGGAAAAGTTATGTCCTATATATGTTTTGGACCTTATAAAATTTTAAAGAGATATGAAAAAGTTACATATCAACTAGCGTTACCGTCATCCATGTCTAGTGTGCATGACGTATTTCACGTGTCTCTATTGAAAAAGTACGTTAGAGATCCATCACAGGCATTGACTGCAGATCCACCGGATTTGATAGAAGACTTAACTTTTGAAGTGGTACCAGCCTAAATCACCAATTAGAAGGTACAACATCTTTGGAGCCGGAATATTGATTATGTGAAAGTAATCTGGCGAAGCTAAGACGTCGAAAAGATTACATGGGAAGAAGAAGATGCAATGCGAAAGCAGTATTCCCACCCATTCGACTCTGAAGTACATTCAAATTTTGAGGACGAAATTTTTTTTTAAGGATGGGGGAGTTGTAAGATCCGTACGTATAAATTTTGAGGACGAAATTTCTTTTTAGGGTGGTGGAGTTGTAAGACCCGCACGCTACGAACCTGATCTAACCTTACATTCTCGTGTGGTGATCGGTCTTCCCATCATAACCGACTCAAGTGAACTAATTGTTTGAAGAAACCACAAGATAAGATAAGCAACAAGTCAAATTTAGTTGGTGTGGTTGACTGGTTAAGTTGTGTGGAAGCAACCAGTCAAAAACTAAAAATCATTAAATTTTAGACGTGTGGTGGCAGTTTTGAGGGGTGTGGTCAATACTTGTGGTCGCACATGAGACCACACAACATGAGACCACATGCATAAGACCACATGACGTGTGGTCCCATATTTTGGAAGTGTGGTCCACGGATTCTACGACCACACATGCGACCACACGATGCTGAACACACTCCGTGTTTAGGAAACTTTCCTAATTTGAGGGGGACTCTTTTCTAATTGAAGTGAGACTCTATATGGAAGTTTTTCTCTATATAAAGGATGTCCCTTACCCTCTCTCACTCTTTTAGAACCCAAATTGAAACTTCAAACCTAAGAGAGAAAGAGAGAAAAGAAGAGAAGGAGAAGGAAATTTAGAGAAGAAGCTTGGAGAAAGGTTTTTACAAAGAAGAGTTCTATCTCTCTACAGCAAGCGTTAGGTATGGACTTGACTCTATAGGGTAGATTAGATAGGATATGTTCCTTCTATCAACTTGATGTGTTGAATCTAACGTAATGATTTCAGCTATGGAACTTCTAAGGGAAACCATGAGAAAATAGGTTAGGGATAATGGTTAATGAAAAACTGTAAAATAATGGCCATAGGATAACCATAGGATGAACCCAAGTGATGAGCCGAGAATCGACTCAAGAAGAATTCGGTTTGAAGATGAAAATTGACCAAACATCATGTGGTCGTAGCCTGTGCTCGACCACAGGGTGACTAGAGGATCAACCACAGTTGTTCGAGAAGTTATCAGGAAAGGTGTGGTTGTAGGGTGTGGTCGCATAAAATGCGACCACAGGGTTCGACTACACAGTGTGTGGTCTCATATATTGTGTAAGACCCGTGTCAAACTAACCCGGTCTTACCACCTTGAACCAGGTTTACCCATCATGGTCGAGTCAAATGGACCAAGGGCATGAAGGAGATCGAGATCCCAGGTATAAAATCGACCCAAAACATTTAATTCTAGGGGGGGTTGCACACCCCTAAGCGGGGTCGGACCTCCCAAAACAGAAAGTCAGACCCTCAGTTTTGAAGGGAGGGTCGGACAGTTTAAGACCCTAGGGTCGACGGGATCATCGACCCTCCCATCGACCCTCGGTTTCTGACGAAACTGAAATTAGGAAATTTCCTAATTTTCGGTTGGAATTCTTTCCAAATCTCAATGGGAATATTATAGGACATTCCTAGTCTATTTAAAGGACGTCCCTAAGCCACTTTCGCTCCTTTCACAACCCTAATTGAATTGAGAGAAAGAGAGAAGAAGGAAAAGAGGAAGAAAGGAGGCTAGGAAGAAGGCTTAGCAAAAAGGAGAAGAATTTGCAGAGAAAATTAATCTTCTCAGGTATGGATACTAATTCCATGAGTTTCTGAGACCTTAGGTTAGATATGGTTGAGTGTAGGATTTCGGAGAAACCCAAACCATCCATCCATGGTTAGGTTTTCATGGAAAACCATAGGAGGATGCATGAAAACTATCTAGATGGATTATACATGGTTCTAGACAATGGAATGGTCTGAATGAATGTAGGAAGTAAGCCATAGGACCCAAACATGAAGAATGGATTTAAAAGTGGAAATTGGACCGAGTGCACCAAGGGTCGCCCCCCGGGTCGATGACCATCCGACCCTAGGTGTTTCGACCATCGACCCTCGGCCTCGGGAAGTTCGGAATGGAGGGAGGGTCGATAAACCCATCGACCCTAGCATCGACCCTAGCATCGACCCTCGTTGAGAATGGTTTTAAATTCGAATTAATTCTAATTAAATTCTATCGACTTTGTTAGGTTTTGCTAGCAATATAATAAAGTTATAACGGTGATTTTAAAGCTTGGAAAAGTATTTTATAGCAAGCTAAGGTGAGGAACCTTAACCCCAAACTAAATTGGTTAATAATAAACTGTTTTCTATTTCTTGAGTCCTATGCCATGTTTGTTCTTGCGAATTGTTTGTAATGTGCATACGACATGCCATCCAATATTTCTATTACTTGTTCATGCATATTTACTTTTTGTTTATAACATGATGATGATGATGATATAGGAATAGGCATGTGCTTGTATGTGTGTGGTTGATGTACTTGATGCGGCGAGTATCGGGAGGTGTGATGAGCGTCAATAAACGTTAACCTTTGGCGGGTCTCGACCTTTAGCTCTATCTCTAACTCAAGTCATGTGCATTGGCATCGTCGTATCGCCATTACCTTAGCGGAACTATTATGTCGTAGAGTATCGGGGAGGTGGTCTCGGTCCTTGTAGTCTCCGCTCTATCGGGGGCTTTAGCTCTATCTCTATAGATGTTCGAGGGATCTTTGGGGTGAGGCCTTGGATACACTTTTGGCATTAGGATTGGTTAGTAGCGAGCCCGTTTGCAAGCCCTCGCTAACGGGGGGCTTACGTGTTGGTATAGCATTATATAGCAATAAACGTTAACCTTTGTTGTATAATGTTATGGTAGGGTGGATGGGACGACGATAACGTTAACCTTCGGGCGGGCTTCCACACCTCTGTAATAGGCGGTGTCAATAAACGTTAACCTTTGACCACCTAACCTTTCTATTGCACATTGCAAACTATAAACCGGACCAAAGATATAAATTGACTTTTTGCTGCATATGTATTGTTGCATTGTTTTGGCTACTCATCTGGGTGTGTTGTGTGCTCACCCCTCGCGTCGAATATTTTTAGTTGATGATGCAGGTTATACGGTTGAAGATTTTATGAGCAGCGTCGGCGTATGGAAATGTAGCAGCTATGGAAGTTGGAGCTGAAGATGATACACACGACTCCTCTTGCGAGTGCAACTCGTGTGTATTTGACTAGATATTTTTATAGGTTTCTTTATTGGATTTATAAGACATGTATTTGGTACTTAATTATTTATGTCTCAGTTTGAACACGAATAATTTGCTATTATTTATGATACCATTTAGGTCTCGGTTCATTTATTTATAAGACTTACGCTATTGTGTATTTACTCTGATTATGATGGTGAGTATATGAAGGTTCAGGTAACGCGGGGATAGCCTATTTGAGATCCTGGTTGAACCATTGGTTATTTAGCGGTTCATCACACCATTCTGAAATATGCGGAATTGGGGTGTGACATATTGCGACCACAGGTTCAACCACACGTGCGACCACACGATAATAGCAAGCATATTTTGAGACCAAACAAGATTTTTGACTACTGTAACTTAGTAAACTTGAATCCTAACTTAAATACATTAATTGTTTAGGTTCCCAATAGATTCTAAGTGACTTCTGAAGCTTGGGAGATGAACAAACATCAATCAAATGTGAGGAAACAAGACCTAAACTAATTGTCTAATAACAAACTGTTTATTTTATTGAGTCCACTGTCATGATTGATTCTATGCTTGTATGTTTGTAATGTGCATCTTACTTGTCATCTAATATTACTGTTATTACTGCTCATGCATATTTACTTCTATCTATTTGCTACCATGTTGATTGATGATGCTAGGATTAGACATGTGATAGTGTGTGTGTGGTTGGTGTATTAGATACGAGTGGAGCAGTAAGGGAAGGACGTGGCATTGTGGTCTCTGACCCGGTCACCAGACTCTAGCTCTATCTCTACTCAATTCTTGCCCACTGACATCATCGTATCGCCATTATCTTAGCAGAACTATTACGTTGTAGGGCATCAGGAGAGGTGGTCACAGACCGTGTGGTCTTTAACTCTGCCAGGGGCCTTAGCTCTATCTCTATGGACGTATTGAGGGATGCTGGGGTGAGACCTTGGATACACTAGATGGCATTAGGATTGGTTAGTTGCGAGCCCAGTTTGCAAGCCCTCGTCAATAGGGGCTTACGTGTTGGTATGGGTAGGGCATCAGGGGAAGTGCTGGCGATATTTGATCCAGACACTTTAGCTCTATCTCTATTCCATGGTGGGTGCATGTGAGACTACAATTTGGTCTATTGGGCGGATTCACACACTCATGTATAGAGGTGCGGTGGCCTCCAATCCTTTCTATAGCATATTGTAAACTTAAAAATCAAACCAAAGATATGAATTTAATGCATGCATATGTTTGTTACATTATTTTGTTTTCTCACTGAGCTAAGTTGTGAGCTCACCCCACGGTGTCGTTTTCTTTTAGTTTCTAATGATGCAGGTAATACCGTTGAAGACTACACGAATGCGCCAATGTATAGACACGTGACAATTATGGATGTGCAAGCTGTGGATGATGAATAAGACTTGTCAAGCGAGTATTTCAACAATGATTACGCTTAGTGTTTAACTTTCGTATTGGTATTTGTAATAGTTTGATATATTTATGTTTTGGTTACTTGGAGATAACTGGATTATTTAATTATTTATCATGTTAGACCTCAGTTCATTTTTAATAAGAATTCAGCTATTTACTTTATTATATCTGATTAATGTGGAATGTGTTTTGGTTTAACATGATTGGCATAGCCTATAGGAGATTCTTTTTTAAACCGTTGATTTTTATGATGGTTCATCACACCATTGGTTAGTTCAGAATTATGGGTGTGATAGGGTTGGTTGACCCCTGGGTTGATATATATATATATATATATATATATATAAATATATATATATATATATATATATATATATATATATATATATATATATATATATATATATATATTTGAGTGACAAACCCTAAACCTAATCGGCTAATCCGTTTCTATTGAAGTCTCACTCTCAGTGTCTCATCGCGGCGATGCCTCCCAGGCCCTCCCTAATCTCTCTGGACTCTCACCTACCTCATGGCTGTTGGTCAATCAGTCACGATTCACATCGTCTCTCTTACAGGTGTAACCTTACAGCCTCCCTAATTGCTCTCCGACTCTCCCTAATCTCTCACCTACATCATGGCTAGCATTGCAACACGATGTCGCTTAGTCGCTTCACATCGTATCTCTTGCAGCCTTACAGGTGCAACCTGGTTTTGATTTATATTTTGTAGGATCCATGTTTATTGTCATATGTTTTGTATTAGTTTGATTATTTAGTGTATTCTTCTGGTTTTGGTTCAGTAGCTGCTTCAGTAATATGAAATACTATGACTAGGATGATCAGATTACAACACATGAAACTGTTCTCCTTGTTGGCTACAAAATTGATGCCCCTACTTTTTTATACATTACATACTTTGATATTTATATATATGGTCTGTTTCTGGTGTATGATTCATCGGTTGCAAATTAGGAAATTGGTAGTTAATTTGCTAGTTGCTATACATTGCTTTTATTTACAGTTTTAACAAAACAGTGAAACTCATTTACTTTTCTCTATTCTTAATTACTAGAATCCAAACGGCGTTGGTAGCAAGCAGTTCTATACTTTTATTCCCAGGAAGTAATTTTAATTTGATCCATAAGTTGCTTTATTATTATTATTATTATTATTTTGTTAGTAGATTAACATTCGAAACCTAGCAATAAAGTTCATCCGTTGGATTTTGTACTCTAAAAATTGTTCAAATTATAATTGTTATATGTATGTTATTTGATAATTTGTTGTATGTTTCAAGGCCAAGCAGGGTCAATCCGACCCTAAATCAGGGTTAAGGGTTCACCCGGGCCAACCCAGCCCTGTCAGGGTTAGTTAGGGTAGGTTAGGGTTAGGGCCAACCCTGCTAGGGTCAAGGTTAGGGTTGTACATTTTCTGACCCTGGCAGGGTTGGGCTGGGTGAGGGTTAAGTTTAGGGTTCTTAAAAACCCAGTCCAACCTGGCCCTAGTGCAGCCCTAGTTGGACCACAACGCCATGTAATGAGAGTTTGAACCGGGGCACTATGCACAGTCTCTGTTTGAGGTGCTAAGGGAGGTACCATAGTAGCATCCATTGTAGGGCATAATGACTCAGCAATTGGTGAAATTGAAGCTAGGATACCTATAGGAACTGTAGGATTTGTATCTGCAAGAGATGGGACCTCAAGTGGAATAGCATCAACATCAATATTAGTAATAGTAGTATCCTCACTAGGGTTTGAAGGAAGGCGTTGTAGTAATGGTGGGTCATTGTGGAGCATACATGCCAACTGAAGTTGTCTGGAAGCCTTATAGGACGGATTAGTGACTGAAGAAATGAGTAGAGAAGGGGTTTCAATAGAATTTTGACATTGTGGTGGTGAGACGTGTTGTTTGAATGGAAAGTATTGTTCAATAAAATGAACATGTCTGAACAAGAAAACCTAAGAATAGTTCATCTGCATGTACTTGTATTTTCTATGGGATCCCATCACCATCCATATCCAGTGGGTCCCGTACTCTAGACTTGGGTCTCACACCACATCGATGGTGATGGGATCCCATGAAGAGTACATGTATATGCAGGTGATTCGAACTCAGAAAACCTCACTCTCGGGCATGGGGATTCTTTTTGCCTTAATTAAAAAAAAAAAAAAAAAAAACTACTTCTAAATTAGGTGTGTAAGTTCGGCCTAAAAGATTTGAGCCCACTCAATTTTCTCTCGGGGCTTGGGCTAAATTTTCCAGCCCGTGGATGTGGGTGTAGGAACTAGCAACGGTCGAAAAATCTTAGCAGAAGGTTACAAGTCCAGGGTGGGTTAGTAGGGGTGGGACATCTAGTCCAGCTTGACCCGGTTTGAATTCATTAAGTGTAGTATATAGAAGTTCGTATTATATGATTTGTATAATATATGGTATATAGTTGACATAGGGGATGCAGAAGTGCATTATTTTTTGTTGACTTTGGTCTAACCCAACCTAGCCTGGCCTGAAGTAGTACTGCCAGGGGTTGAAAACCCTAGCCTGAGGTAGGGCTGGGCATTTAGGATATTGAATTGGGCTGGGTTTCCAAAAGTTTGCACCTTCCACCTTGTAATGTAAATGGGCCAGAGTTGGGCTTGCCTCAGCCAAGCTTCAACTGAGCCCATGCTATCCAAATCCAGTTTTTATAGGGTATCGTTATAAGTGAATTGAAGTGGCATAAAAGAGAAACAAAATCAACTTACATCTAACCAAACACTTTCATACAAAATTAAATTATGGGATTTTCTTATTGACACGCCTAAATGTCAAACAAATTGTAGCTTTATTTGTTTGCTCACTTAGTGTTGGAACCTTGGCAAGGTTGTTAGGTTGTTGTCATTGTTGGCAACGTATTATAAGTGGCTATGGTCAGATGGCAGAGTCTCAGTTAGCATGATTGTGTCTGGGACACTTGTTTAGTGCTGTGGAGGAGAGAGAGTGTGTGTGAGCCCCACTGATGTGGCACTGGGCCCTACTAAAGTTCCAATGATACTGCTACACAACAGATGATGAAAGAGACCAGTTGTGGAGAGAGAAATACAGTGGCAGTAGTTGAGGTGAAAGAAAGAAGAGAGCGAAGATAAGGAGAGAGAAATAAGAAAGAGAAAGAGGAGAGAGAGTGTCTGTGGGTCCCACTAAGGTCCCACTGACAAGGTGACTATGCATGGTGCAATGGCAGAAGTTCAAGAACAGAAGAAAATTAAAGAGAGAGAATGAAGACAGATAGAAGAAAGAAAAGAAGAGGAGAGAAAAAAGGAGGAGAGAGAGAATGGGTGGGGACTAGGTGGGTCCCACCTGAGGTGGCCGGCCACCTAGGCAGCTAGCCCATCCTGCTGGCCAGCCAACTAGGCAGGCCATGCCATGCCAGCTGCCCAACGCACAAGGCAGTAGGCCATGCCGCGCACACAGCACAGCAGGGCAGCCGCACGCACAGCACAGCATGCCACCCGCAAGCCAACATGCCCGCAAGCACCATGCAGCAGGCCTGCAAGCATCGTAGGTGCGTAGGCCCTCAAGGCTAGCCCCGTGCGCGCCTCGCAAGCCCCCGTAAGCTCCCTGGCACACATCAGGTGTTCGACATAATGCGAGGAGAGAGAAAATATTTACTCAGATTAACAGGGGTATTTCGGTCAAGAAAAAAGACATTGATTTGATATGGATGAAAGAGATTTGGCTACGATGACAAGATTCTAATCCGTTGGCTTTCGTTGAGCCGGGATTCAGTGAATGTCAGTCGTTCCGTCAAGATTCTGCCGCGAGAAAGGTGATTAGGTCGTCATATCTTAATATGTTGAGCCACGGTGCATGAAAAATATTCTTGATTGCTTGTGGTGCGCATACAGTGGTTTGACGGAGCAGATCCTAATCTCACGGTCAGATTCAATCTCGAGATCGACTGACGTGATTTGTGAAGATCCGACGGTCGTAGCTCCCTCTTGCTTTCACCTGACCGATCTAATGGCGATTAACTCAAGATTCGCTCTACACCAATCGCAAATCAACAAAATTGTACGATATGACAGAGCGGCGGCGCTCGTGTGTGTCGCAGGGCACTGTATCAAGCTCCGAAGATTCCTTTCAACTTAATCTGGGTGGTCGAACTTCAAATGGGCATATCTTGGCCGTCCGAGCTCCGATCTAGGTGATTCAAATACCCATGAACTCATCTCTTTGAGAACTATCCACCTGCAACAAGAAAATAGAGTTTTGGTGAGAGTTAGGTATGGTTTTGTGAGGAAGAAGGGTTTTGGAGCTCTCTTGTGAGTACAAATCATCTCCACTCACCTCTATTGGACATTAATGGCCATCTGAAGTTTGAAAGAGGGAGTGTGAGAATGTTGTGAGAGTTTGATGTGGCTGAGGTTTTGTGAGAAGAATTGGGAGAGTGACAAACTCCCACATATGTTAAAGAAGCTCAACCACCACCATTGAGAAGTTTGGGAAGATCATTTGGTGAGCACCACTCACGCCGTGATCACGCTGAGAAGGTAATCACGCACACAAACCCTGTTTATTCATACCAATGCAATATGGGAAGGGTTTGTAATCTCTATTTGATAAATACTTTGTAACTTGTCAAGTTGGGGGCTTAACAGGAATGAAGGTTGTTGCCTAGGACTCAGTTGCAGCTGAGAATGTGGTTGGTGTTGTAGCATCTGGGTTGTAGGTGCAACCATAGCATTAAAGTAGCTTATTGGGTATAATACGAAATCCTGGTCAGGGTATTGCCCCATGGAGTAGCCATCACAGTATGTGATAGGTGAACCATGTTACATACTATGTTATGTGGATGTGTCTGTTTATATTGTGCATGTGAAGTGCGTGGGTTGCAGGTCTAGGTGTATACACTTGGTAGGCCAAGCCTCTGGTATGGATACATGTAGGTGTGTGGCATAGTGTGTTATACGAAACGTGTTAACAAGGAAAATGTATGAATGACCACCCTAATTAGCTCAAGACAGTAAAATGTTAACAGATAGCTCTTGGTAACAGTATGTGTTTTTGGTTGGGTAGACTTCATATAGTTGGAACTAATTTTAGTGGTTATTGATTCACCCCCCCCCCTCCTTAGTGTCAACTTGGGAATCACACTTAGTATAACATGTTTATTCCTTAAACAACGATAAAGTCATGACATCCCACATGTGTACTCGAAATGCCAGCAAGACAATGATAGTTCTTGAGAATTTTTTTTTTTTAGTTCTTGAGAATGATAGATAATGGTAAGTGATTCACCCAAAGAATACATATCATGGTTTTTAAACTTTTTTGAAGAAATTTTTTCTTCACCCCTAAATGTAAGTAACAAATAAAAATCAAAGGACATGATCATTAAATGATCTTATCCCCTACAAAAGAAATTCCTGGTTATAACCCCTCCAACTGTTCGTATATCCTAATCTAACACCCGCCAAAGCCCAAGGTGAAGTATTTCTTTCCACCATAAGTGATGAAAAACTGGATCATACCTTTTTGTATGCTTGACTCTCTTTTTTTTTTTTTTTTTTTTTTTTTTTTTTTTTGGAAAATGTAACAAGGAGCAATCAAAAGAAAGTTATATGTTTCATTATTAATAATGCTTGGAATTGAAAGGCATCTATAACGTGGTGGGAAATAGGAAGTAGGATTTATCACTTCTATACTAAGAATCAATTTATCCAAACTGATTCTCGATGGGATTGATTCTGATTGTTTATGGAAATGATTTACAGAGAGCTGGGAAGATAGATGAGTTAGAGCTCTGGCTGGGGAAGATTTGAATAAGCAAAGTGATAACGCATATTGGTTGATGCAAAAGTGTACAAAAAGAGAGTTTTTCAGCCATAGAAAGGTGGGATGTTGCACATAAATGGAATAAATTGGCTTTTCAGGCACAGTTTTATTCTTCCCTTTCGTCTCATGTCCATGGAGTTATGTTCTTGAATGCTTTAGCATGAAGCACCACGTTTTACTCATAAAAAGTTGAGTTGATCATGAGTATATATACTGCTCTGCTAAGCTTGCTGATGTCAATTTGATCGTGCGCTGGATACGTTCTTTTTAATTAAAAGTTGAAATTTAGTATCGAAAAACTTTGCCCTAAGTCCAACAGAATTCATCAACTGGTCAGACAGGAAATAGGGCCTTGAACCCATAAAAATAGAGAACGCGCTATAAAGAATGGAGACAGCAAGCATGCGCGCAAGAAAACCATTGTTCTCAAAATCTTGGCCCCCCATAAACCAGTGCCATGGTTCACTCGTTATTAGGTTAACTCAAGTCTTAATCCTTCACCAAGCCCATATAGAAGGGTAGTATTGTCATTTTCTTAGTTTAAACTGGAGTTCAACCCTTGGAACCAAGGGTGTCAATCTAAACAGAGATCGAGAAACAGAACCGAAACCAATAAGTTAACTGAACCAAACCGAAATCAACTCGATTTTGGTTCTACACATAGTTGATCGATTCGATTGTGGTTTAGAATCGTTAAACCTTCAGTTAACTGATAAAAGACTAATTAAATAAAACTGAAAGGACACCGAAGGAAACCAAATAAAATCGATTAATTATCCAACTACATGTATAATATTTCAAATGTAGTACACAATTTTAATGTGCCATGCCTTAGCATAATGGCATGCTCAATATGTGATATGATTTTTTTAGTTTATTATATAATGTTTGCAGTTTTTTTTTTTTTTTTTGTCAAAATATTTAGAGTTTTGTTGTTGAATTATTACAGTCGAAGAATATTCACTCCTTCCCCATAAACCTTGTAAGAAATTATTTATGAACTGATTTATGGAAACTGACATAAAAACCGATAAACCAGTTGTTAATAGGATAGATTCGGATTTGAAATACAATAACCATTTATTAATTGTTTCGATTATAGTTTCCACTAATAATATCTCAAACCACAAATGGAACCGATAAATATTTATTAACCGATTTACACCCTTACTTGGAACTCAATCACATCACTGATTTGTCTAAAAAATAAAAAAAATCTCCTCCTGTATTTTTCTCTCTCTCATTTCAACAAATAATTTAAGCAAAAGAATATTGCATTTACCTTCCATATCCTGCACTCAAGAACAGCAGAGTTCCTCATCACCTCCTCTTGCTTCTTGTTTTATAAGTATCCCAGAATAAACAACGATTCGCAGCTGCAGAAGAAGATCAGATTATGGCACAGTAAGTTTTCAAACCCCTCTCTCTCTCTCTCTCTCTCTCTCTCTCTCTCTCTCATTATGATTTCCTGTAATAATTTCAGATCTGATACAGTCCCAAAACCATACAGACCCACATCATCCATAACCTTTTTCTCATCCTCAACAAGCGTTCATGTCACAGCACTAGATGGCCTTGTGAACGTGAATTCACTCTTCACCATAGCAGTCTTCATGGGCTTATCTCTCACCACACCAGGCCAACACAGCTTAGAGAACAACGGAGTCTGTGCTGCAGGTCTTAATGGGGCCAAACGCTTATTTTGCAATGAAATTGTTTCCTTCAGTTTCTTCCTCTTCTCAAACTTAGTAGCTCAAGGATTGAAGCTTGCCATTAATCTGCTCAACAGTAAGGAAGTGGATGAGGACACTAAAGCTCACATCCATATGAACTTATTGAGGCTTGGGATGATGGCATCTGCCGTTGGCTCTGTGATGGGTTGTATTTTCTTGGTGTTGTCCATGGTGAATGCTATACAGATCAAGTTGGGATTGCTGTCTTGTAGTGCGTATGCTGTTGGTGCAGTAGCTGGTATGGTTACGCTGGTATCTTCGGGTCTTTTGGTGTATATTTCTACTGCTCTCTATGCTTTCTCACGTAAGAGAATGTGAATTATTGAAAACACCCTCATCACCATGTCCTACAATAATCACATTTCTGACATATGTAACACCAGTAACAATTATTAGTGATGAATTTGAATGGTACCCAATCTAATGGTGTATCTGACCATAGGTCAAAGTCCATCAGTTAGCCCATTTAGTGGTGGCAATCGGTTCGGTAGAGGTAATTCGGTATGATTTTTGTTCGATACAGAGACAAAAGTGTGATACCATTACCATATTGTATCAGTTTCGGTACTCATTTTCCATATTATTACCGTATTAGTTTGGTATGGTTTTTATTCAGTATTGGATACAGTTTTTATTCGGTCTATATATTTTTTCAGAAAAGGTTTTTATTTTTTATTTTTTATGGATCTTATTCTAAGTTATAGTACTGAGGTGGGAAAGAGAACAGATGTAAGAAATGAGATTTGAATTCAAGATCTCCTCCCAGCCCCTACTTCAACAAGAAAGGGGTCAACCATCCAATTAAGCAAATGTTTGCAAGGTTTCATATAGGTTAAAGGTGTACAAAAGGGAAAAATCATTAAAAATTTATATCGGCATATATTCAGTACACTTTCAGATAATTCAGTATGGTTCAGTACGTACTGCCAGTTTGAGCTAGTTTGATCCATAATACTGATCGGTAGTAAAGTTGCAATTAGGATCCGTGGGATCGGGCATTTTAAAATCGTTGCCCAACCTTGGATCCCTTTAGTTTAGCCCAGGCCCGTCATGACCCTGACTCCTCGACTAAAATGGTCAACCGGAACTCTACCCAGCCAAGGTTTACACAGTCCAAACCCACCCTGATTGGGATTATAGAAGAGGAAGCTATCTATTTAGCTTTGCTTTTCAGTTTTATGGCCTCTAGAGCTGCTAAGTAACTCGGCAGAAGCAAGAAATTTAAAGCCTCAAACGTCTGTCGATTTTTGCTCTTTATATTCTTCGTTTATAATTGGTTTATTTGGGAGATGTATGAACGTTCTTTTAAAAATAATAAGGTAAATTATTATTGACTCAATGGGTAGTTGTTTTCTCAAATATCACAAGATATTTATTCTATCATGTGGACAGAAGATGTGTCTATTTTGATTGTTGGAAAGATAGGGCATGGTCTAGATAAACCAAGTATCAATTATCAATGTTTAATTCAATCATGTACCTCATTTGTACACCATGTATATATATGTTCATGCATCATGTTCTTTGGTACTTTAGAATTACTAGCAAAAAAATTGTAAAAAATAAATTATTCAAGTTTGTCTTGTGATTTTTGAAATTATTACATTCTATTGTTACATAACATGTATAATTACATTATATGTGGAGTTAAGTACTTAAATCCAAAGGTGTGATTATGTGAAATATATTTTTTTTAAGGTTCTATATAATAATAAATCTTAAGAGCCTATATTTCCACCCACTTTATTTCGCGGGCAGCTTGAAATCTTAGGATATTAGAGGTTGTTTGGATGATATATATGAAATTCATGAAGGGCCCGGAGTATCCATAATAAAATGATGACCCATACTTCCAACAAATATGAAACTTGAACTGGCTTCATCAATCAATTCCATTTTTGGTGAAGTATGATTATTTTTAACTGATTTTTCTTGGTAGAAGAATTTATCTGAATGGTGAAGAAAGTAGGACTTTATCCTTGCATGTCACATTCAGAGAAAGAGAAAAGGCATTGTTTGGGTATTTTTGTAATTGACTAAAATACCATTTCGTCCCTTTTACTTCTTTTTTTTCTATGGTAGAGGATTCTCTCACCAAGTGGGTAGACTACGCCCTAAAGATTGTTTTATTCATTTTTCTCTTCCCTCAAAAGAATTAATAGAAAAAATCATGTGAGTGTCTATAGCCCACATGACTTGTTCAGAAAACTTTTCTCTCTTTTTATCCATAGAATGTGTATCCAAGAGCTCTATTCACAACTATTGCATGTTTGTTATGCTCTATTTGTTTTCATATATAAAAATTTACCCATGGTAAAATTTATTGTGATCTATCTAGTATGAAAGTTTCCATGCATTGGCCACTTATGTGTCACATAGAAAGATGATTTTGGCAAATCTAACTATTGAATAGGAAAGGTATGGTCTAAATTCGACAAATATCAATTTTCATAGAAAAATTAATCATTTATATCTAACTGTTCATTAGTTTTTTTCAAAATGTAATAAATCCTTAAAATTTATATTACCAGAAGACTATTAGGGGTGTCAATTTGGTATCGAAATTGAAACTGACCGTTTAAAATTGTACTGATCCGAATTGAAATAGAATCAATACGGTAAAAGTATTAAAAACATAAATTTTATACGGTACAATATCAGTAGTATGGATCAAACTGGCAGTACATATCGAATCAAACGAAATATCTAAAATTGTACGTATCAAATACATACCTATATAAATTTTTAATGAATTTTCCTCTTGTACAATAGGTAACTCGTAGGAAACCAAATCGACACCTAAAAAAACACTTGTATGAAACCATTAAAATCGGAAAAAGAAACAATATATATATATATATATATATATATATATATATATATATATATATATATATATATATATATATATATATTTCGAATTGTATCCAATACCGAACAGAAACCATACCAAATTAATCCGATAATGGCATAAAAAAAATAAGAACTAAAATTATCAATACCTAACCAATTGACACCGTTGTTGGCTACCTGATTGAGTTTGACTTAGTGGTCTGATACACCATTAGCGTGGGTACCATACAAATTCATTATTAATAATTAGGGAATGTTACAGGACATGATGATGAAATTGCTTTCAGTAATTTCATATTCACTTACTGTGAGAAAGCATAGAGAGCAGTGGAAATATACTCCAAAAGACCTGAAGATACCAGCGTAACCATACCAGCTACTGCACCAACAGCATACGTACTACAAGACAGCAATCCCAACTTGATCTGTATAGCATTCACAATGGACAACACCAAGAAAATACAACCCATCACAGAGCCAACAGCAGATGCCATCGTCCCAAGCCTCAATAAGTTCATATGGATGTGAGCTTTAGTGTCCTTATCCACATCCTTACTATTGAGCAGATTAATGGCAAGCTTCAATCCTTGAGCCACTAAGCTTGAGAAGAGGAAGAAACTGAAGGAGACAACTTCATTGGAAAATAGGCGTTTGGCCACATTAAGACCTGCATCACAGACTCCGTTGTTCTCTAAGCTGTGTTGGCCTGGTATGGTGAGAGATAAGCCCATGAAGACTGCAAAAGTGAAGAGTGAGTTCACGTTCACAAGGGCGTCTAGTGTTGTGACATGAACGCTTGTTGTCGTGGATCTGTATGGTTTTGGGTCTGTTTCGGATCTGAAATTATTACACAGGATATCATGATGAGAGAGAGAGAGAGAGAGTGTGTGTGTGTGTGTGTGTGTGTGTGTGTGTTAGCTAGATAATGATCATGCTAGATTGAGCATGATCGTGATAAGATCTTCTATTGAAGGAAAGCTGGTTGGTATGATTGATGCAAGATGGATAATTTGGTTGGTGGGTAGGTGATTGATTTAAGATCTCTTATAGAAGGAAAGTTGAGTAGCTGATTTGGTTGGTGTACAAATTGTGTGGATTATACTACTATCTATGAATAGTTTTCCTTGTATTATGTCTTCTATTTAAATGATAATAAACATCCCCAAGAAGCATGAAGAACTTGGGAATTCTCACCATGGAGTAGACTTCTGTGATAGAAGTTCGAACCACATAAATATTTTCTCGTCTTTCCTTTATGCATAAGTTAACATGGTATCAGAGCGGATACAGATCTGATCGTGGTGTTTAGGGCACTTTGTTCGCTCTCGTTGTGGTTTGCTGCCCGCATACTCTAATAAGTTGTTATTTTCTCTTGTTATTTTTTTAAATCATTTATCATGACTAGTTCCAGCACTGTTGATAATAGTAAAGCTAGTTTTGGTTCTCATGAGATGAACACTCGTCTCACCTCTATCCTTCTCACTTGCCGCAATTACTTGCCATGGTCAAGGGCAGTAACTGTTGCCCTTGGAGGCCATGCCAAGCTTGGTTACGTTAATGGTCAAATCAAGGCTCCTGCCTCTACGGATACTAAATTCCCTGATTGGGAAGCCAATGATAATATGGTCATGTCATGGCTTTTTAACTCTATGGAACCACAATATATGAAATATTTGCTTATTCAGAAACGTCTAAGATCCTTTGGGACTCCTTAGAGGACATGTATGGCAAGTTGATAACTCCTTTCGAATCTTTGAGTTACAACAGGAGATTGCTCATGCTGAACAACCTCCCAGTCAATCATTTACAGAGCATCTTGGTACCTTAAAGAAAAAGTGGGATGAGTTATGTCAGTACCGCCCTCCTGCCCAATCTATTGATACTTACATTCAACGTGAAGAGTAGGATCACATTTTTCAATTGTTGGCAAGTATTCGTCCTGAATATGAAGATCTTAAGCGTCAAATTCTTATGAGTGCTACTCTTCCTTCTTTTACCAATGTCTGTGCGACTATTCAACAAGAGAAAACTCGTCGTCGTAATGAGCTCCAAACCCGTGATGAATGAATCCATTGAAAATTCTGCTCACTTCACCAATGGTCATGTTGCTATGAGGGAAACACCCGTAGTACAGTCGATCTTTCTCTCAAGGGAGAGGAAAAGGACGCAGCTTCGTGCACATTTTCGTTGTGATCAACGTGTCCGGGATGGTCATACCAAGGACGGATGTTGGTCTTTATATCCTCACTTGCGTCCTCCCAAAGATAAAGGATCGATACACCTCTTGCTGCTCAAGTTGGTTCGTCCACACCACAATTCTCGATTGAACAACTTGCTGCCCAACTCCATCGGTTTATGCAACCACATGGAACTCCCACTTCCACCACAAATTCTGTGACTTCCGCATCTGGTAATGCCTCTCTTGCTCTGTCCGTTTCTACTAAAGATTCTTTTATCATAGATTCGGGGGCTACTGATCATATTTGTTGCTCATCGCATTTTTTATTTGATATTCGTCATGATTATGGTCACCGACAGTTTATTACCGTGACTAATGGTGCAAATGTTCCTATTGAAGGGATTGGAAAAATCAGTCTTTTTTCAAATACCGTTGATGTTTTATTTGTACCTTCTCTATCTTCTAACCTATTATCTGTCAGCAAGATTACTAAAGACCCACATTGCATTGTTATGTTTTTTCCCAACAAGGTCATATTTTAGGACAGGTTCACCAGAAGACGATTAGTGAAGGTCGGGGCTTCAAGGTGTTTACATTTTGGACTTTTCTCTTACAGCATTGGTTGTTC
This sequence comes from Protea cynaroides, assembly GCA_028583415.1. NCBI lineage: Eukaryota > Viridiplantae > Streptophyta > Magnoliopsida > Proteales > Proteaceae > Protea > Protea cynaroides. Next base: position 19,427,408 of record CM053272.1, on the reverse strand, counting down.
AACAAAATCCATCTAAGGACTCATAGCTATGGCATTGGCGAATGGGTCACCCATCTGATTCTGTCCTCCATTCCCTTAATCCCTCATTGTCTCTTGATTCTAGTACTTGTGAGACATGTCATTATTCCAAGCAATATAGATTACCTTTCCCCACTCGTAATCATACTTCCACTGAATTGTTTGAATTAATTATTCATTCTGATGTTTGGGGCCCTGCTCCAATTGACACTCGGGATGGTTTTAGATACTTTGTCACCTTTATTGATGATAAATCTAGATCTACTTGGTTGTATTTATTACGCTCTAAAAGTGAAGTGCTATAAGTTTTCAGGAATTTTGTTGCATGGTTCAAACTCAATTTGGTACTCCCATAAAATACTTGAGGGACCGATAATGGCACCGAATATACCAATACCTCATTTGAGTCATTTCTTAAAGGTCTAGGTAATATTCACCAAACATCTTGTGTTGGTACCCCTCAACAGAATGGTATTGCCGAGCGTAAAAATCGCCATCTCCTTGAAGTAACACGATTACTTCTTTTTCATGGGCAAATTCCCAAGTCCCATCGATAAGTTGTTCTCACCAAATGCTACTTGATTAATCGACTACCAAGTCAAACCTTACACGCCAAATCCCCTTGGGAGGTTCTTACAGTCGCTCCATTGGTATTTCCCACCTTCGTGTGTTTGGGTGTATTTGTTATGTTCATTCTCAAGCTGTGGAAAGTCGGATCCCCGGGCCCACAAGTGCATTTTTTGGGATATTCTTACATTAAAAGGGTTACCTAGCTATGATCCTTCCGTTTAAAAAATGTACATTTCTCGTGATTTCTTTTTACTGAACGTCACCTCTTCTTTCCTGGCAGGACCAAAATTCAGGGGGAGATTGATACTGACTATGGTGAATTTGCTCCTCCCATACCTATTGTACATGGTGACAATAGTGAATTTAGTGATCATGGTGATCATCCTATTGCAGATCATCCTCACCATGTTGAAGCCGTTCCTGCAGAAATATAGACAGTTGAAGAAAGTCTCGATCTATCGATGCCAGTAAGAAGATCTACTCGGGTGTCACAACCTTCTACTAGATTACAAGATTACTGATGTCATTTACCATCGTTAATCAAATAGATCAAACAAATCTTGTTAATTGCTGATGTCATCCAAAAGTGAATTTGAATTGAGCAATGATACCATAAAAAAAATATTAAAAGATGGGTTTACCCTCCTCTTCCTTCCCTTCTTCTTCTCCAGATCTTCCCTCCTCTTCCTTCTGAGTACAAACCCTTATGCTGAAAGAGGAAAAAAACATGCCTAGCATTTATTTATTTATTTATTTATTTGTATAAACCTGCCTAACAGTTCATACTTGGCCATTTTTAAAGATAAGTCCACTCCTTATGCAGCTTTCCGCTTTGAATGATGGATCGTCGTCTCCGTCTCCAATTACCCAACTGATTCACTTCGCCTGCAATCGTAGGGATTAAACAAATGAACATACAGAAATAGTTTATATGCTGCTTACCCAAAGGACGGCGATCATGTTGGGTTCCGATAACTTATCAGGTCCATCAAGAGAGAGTAAAACGTCCACAAAGTCCATGATGGCTTTCTTTGTGTCGCCGATTTGAGCTTCAGCTCTATGTTCGGCGATGATGCGGTTCATGAACTGGTTGACTTTGGGGACGAGTTGGGAGCATCTGAGCCGTATACTTTGAGGGTTGAACCC
>CM053272.1:19395601-19425174 GCA_028583415.1 Protea cynaroides | reverse complement strand
TTTTTCTTTCCCAAGATGAGCAGCCAAGCCAGCTCCTAACCCCAGGAGAATCAATCTGAATCCAAGGCGAGGAGAGAACCCAGTGAGAGGGGGACTTTCGATCAGCTTCTCCATTACCCTTTTGTGGCAGTTGGGATCATTACTGAGTCATCACCTAGATCGATACTCGAATGGCTGTCCTCAGAATTTGAAGAAGAAAATGATGGAGATGATGAAGAAGAAGAAGGTGAATTTAGTGATTCTCATAATGCAAATCTGAATTTAGGATGATTAATGATTTCTGCGATTTCTACGAAAGTGAGAATTAAGGGATTAGTTACTCATGGAGGTGTAATTTGGGAATCTTATGGTTGGGAACTAGTAAGGTCGTCCAGTTCGGTTGGGAAGAAAGGAGTTGTAGAGACTGAGAGTGAGGTAGAGGATAGGGATCTTATAGCATTTGAATATACTGTGAGTCCAAGTGATATAAGGTTCTCCAATCCTAAGCCAACATAGTTCTGAGTCGCTTGGCTGAACAAAGAGAGGAGGTTTGGATGACAGAATCACTACTGCAAACCGTGGCGACGAAGAAGTTTTGGGGGTAGGGATAAAAATTAGTTAAGGGTAAAATAGACTTTTCTCCTTACAGTAAGGGCATTACTGTGAACTAAAAAACAGATTTGAATTGACATCAGCATCTAACGATTCCGTCGTAACAATTTGAAATTTTGGATAGTATTTGATGTTTTCATAAATCTTGAGGGATAAGTGATGTTTCTAAACGTATTTGGATAGTACGTTGAAAATTTCCCTTTATGTAATTATTTGAAATGATTTTATTGTATAAAATAAGTGAAAAACAAGGATTGACAAATCTTACAATGATATTATACATCATAATTTTTGTAAGAGAAAAAATTTCAACATAATTTTTTTTTGATGAACAACATGTAAAATTTTACTTTAAAAATTTTCTCTATAAAAAATTTCAAGTGAAAGTTTTACTTGTAATATTTCAGATAGAAATATTCGAAGCCATTTATGTGAAAAGAACTCCAAAATCATGAACACATTTGGAAGAAATTCCGATAATATAGAAAATGTTTAGCTGTTTAAAAGAAGAGAGAAATATATTTTTTTATTAAGAAATGCATGATCTAAAAAAAAAAAAAAAGGTTTATTACTTGAAAATGATTTTATTCTTATTGTCCATTCCCTTCATCTTTCTGTTTGCCTTAGAAATTTCAGCAGCACATGTATGTTAAAAAATTTCAATGTATCTATTTGGGCCCTATACTTATAAATTTTCTCGTGTTACTTGTTGTAATAAAAAAAATGAATTTAAGAAGTCGTAACCTTCTTTCGATTGCCCATTGTCTTATCCTCGAAGTTACTTTAAGTTAAAGGTAAAAGAAGGGTTTCAAAAATAATCTCAAAATGAACACTTACTATTATGCCGTTATCTAAAGTATAGGTCACCCTCATTGAAAAAGGTGTGTTATTTAAGCTAGAATGGCCGTAGAAAAAAAAAAATGAACAAGAAAAGAAAAAAAAGATGCCACAGAAATATCTTTCATTAACTTTGGTTATAATAGGATTTTTTTTCCATAATTATATTCAAATATGTATAGTAAATTAAATGTGTATATAATTTGTATGCTAAGTCTACATAAAAAAAATGCTTTCCAAATTCAATATGAAGGAGAATGCCAAAAAAATCTTAAATATAAAAAGGGAAAAAAGCACTATTAATTCAATCTGTGTAACTACAACATAAAAAACACACACATATTTCATTATCCATATTCAGATCTAAGGGGTTTCTATTTTGGCCGAAATTTATATTTAATGAAAGATATTAAAATAATTCTGCATATCACTAAAAAAATTTCATTTTTCTGAAATGATATGAAATAACCCCATGCATACACATACCAGCAAGTTACAAGAAACCAAAATACTGAAACAAATATTAACGACCCATGAAGAGTGCAGATTCGAACATCCATTTATATTTTTAAGGACTAAGGGAGGTACCTTGTGTAGTAAACTTGATGTTAATTAGGAACCTTCGTCAAGGGTATATAGGCCATAATATTGACCTGGTGTAAGTTATGATAATATCTACACGTGCAATTAAAAATCCAGGACTAGATTTTACGTAGATCTATGCATTCATGCAGATGGATCCATTTCAATCCATCTATGTGGAAAATTTCATGCACCTTCCATTGGGTTTGCCCTAACTCAACCACCTCTCATTATCGACAATAATGTGAACCGCATCCTACACTGTTAAATAACTTAATGAAAAAGTTAAAATGACATTTATACCCTTGTTGTAAAAACATTAAAATCAATATTTTCAAACCTCATCCCCTTATATTTCACTTTTCACTTTCTTCAAACAGTTTATGACAAGCTACCTGCAAAGGTGATCTTCTCTGGCTACGATCCTTTGCGATGCCAACTTCCATGTCTTCTCCAAGGGTGATCCTTTCCGATGCCAACTTCCAAGTCTTCTCTGGCGACGATCCTTTCTGGTGATGATGCTCTTTACACATTTTTCTATCTCCTCTGACAAAAAGCTCTCCTCTATCTCTTCTCGGTAGGTACATTGAGTTCAGTCCATTTCCTGTTCTTTTGGTTTAGGGTTTTTGTACCCTAAACCAAAATAACAACAAGGATAGGTTTTGAAATGGGGTTATAGACCATAATAACGAACATAACTAAGAGTGTGTGTGTGTGTGTGTGTGTGTGTGAGAGAGAGAGAGAGAGAGAGAGAGAGAGAGAGAGAGAGAGAGAGAGAGAGAGAGACCGAACATTCTGCCAATGGTCGGTTGCGGTGTTGGTCGGTATAGTATCAATGACCGCCGCATCGTCCGACCACTTCTAGTGACCTTTTGAAACCAGTCGGACATTGGGCCGGCTCTTACAGACCATTGTCCGGGGTAGTGTCGGGACTTCGGCAGAAAGGTTGTCCTGTGCAGTTTGGCCTAGTCGGACTCTCGATTTTTGCATTCGGCGCACCATCTGGCCCTGCTTTTAGGCTTTTCCTTCTGAAACTCTAGACGTTCCCTTGGACAAAAACTTTGATATTGGCCTCACGACCTTATAATTAATATCCTTAGCGAGAGGTTTCCCTCTCTTTCTACTAGGTCCATTGATTTTAACCCTAAACATCAGCATTATCTACTTTCCATAGAATTCTTCTTCTGTTTATTGTTCCTTTATGACTAAAATACTATTTAAATCGACATTGATTACTTGGACTGCATTTTAACGTAGTGTTTTTAGCATAAGGTATAAGGTATTACCTGCAACGAAGGTCGAACGATGAGAACGAAGGCTTAGTAACTTCAACGACACTTGCAGGCTTTTTCGTTCTTCCTCCTCCTTCTTCTCTCCACTCTTTCTCTATCCCAACAACACTTTATGAGGACAAATGATCCTCCTCGGGATTATATTAAAGACAATATGGTATATTTGGAGTCACCACCTAGATTAAGGTCTAAGACCTTTAAAAATATAATCTCACCATAAGGTAAGACTTCTATTGATTCATAACTTATAAGATCGATTCATTGGTCTACATGAGATCGGATAATTATTCAGGGTATGATTTTGGGAGGTGTTAGGCACCCAAATCGTCCTATCAAGATCGGCTTCCTAAACTTTCCTTGGACTCTAATTCTGATTGTGCTTGGTCAATTGGATGACTAAGGTTCAATGGGAAAAGTCATAAACCAAGTTACTACGTTATGCTAACCTAGGGTTCAGCCAAACATGTCTGGAAGTAAATAAACAAACAAATATAATATACAGTGAATTAGACCAAATGATGGTTTGGTCTTGAACTGAATGTGAGACGTCCATTTCAAACTACCAACATATTCCATCCTGAAGGGTTCCCGAGGGGTACCGGTCGATGTATCGGTCACAACCCTGTGGGAAATGGAGCGATCGGTATAGTCGACCGGTCAGAATTTTCTCCTGACCGAGGGGTACCGGTCGACTTTACCAGGGGGTACCGGTCGACCAGTATGGGCAAAACCGTCGACCGGTATGCCCAGATTCCTCTTTAAAATCGAGAAAAGTGAAAAAAATCTCACTTTTCCTTACTTTTTCCTCTCCGGTGGCGATTCCTCTCTGGCTCTGTGAGTTGCTACAGTCCGACCGGTGGTCTTAGAAGGTATTTTCTTCCGGTCCAAACCTAAAACATCGCCTCCAAGTAAGTTCCTTCCTTCCATTTATCATTTTTACATCGTTTCTCCATGGTTTCAAGCCCCAAAACTAGGTTTTTCTTAGTTTAGGAGATTCTAACTGTAGGAACTCTTTTCCTTCGGCTTAGAAAGGGTTTAAGGACCTCTATGAGCAAAAACCCTCAACCAATTTGAGGTTCCACCGAATGGTTTTAAAAAAAAATCAGATTTTTTAGGTTTTTGACCTAGGTTTTGATAAAAATCGAACTTTTCTTGTAATTTTCCAAATTCCTTGATTGTTTGATGGATGTTTGGTTTCCATGAGGTGTTTGAGGGTTACGTAAGTCCTCCTCCCTAGGTTTTGGGTGAGTTTGAGGTTTTTGCTTAAATTACTGTCGTTATGCTGTCGAAATTTCAAAAATTTCTAACCAATTTCTCCTTGTTTTGTCTTTGTTTTGTAGCTCATCATGTCTCAACGTAGAGGTACGGGTAAACGTTCATTCGGTCTTGGCATGAATCGTCCGCATCCTCCTGTTCCATAGCTCGATGAGCGGTGGTTTCGTTTCGAGGCGGCGCAAACCCGCTTTCCTTGGTTTGACGAGAAGAATATTGAGTTAGGGCGACGGGTGAACCTGGAGCAGCTTCAGCGGTTTGATGTGGAAGCAGCTTTTGGTAAACTTGGGTAGTTGCCCGTTATTACGTACACTGTGACCACCTGCCCTAACCTAGTCAAACATTTCTACGCCAACTTGGAGATAGAGGGAAATGTCAATGACTTCAGTCAAGGCAGGGAACTCCGCCTTACCAGTCTCGTCAAGGGCGTCCCCATCTCCTTCAACACTCACCAGCTTGTCGATCTCCTAGGGATTCCCAATGATGGTGACTTGGTCTACTGAGCCCCTAAGATGAAGGGCTTTCTCACTGAGGATCTGCGTCAGGAAATTTTAGAGCAGATACTTAACCCTGGAGCACCTATGAAGGCTGCTAGCTTGAGACCTGTGCCTCGTGTATACTGTCGCATCATCCAAAGACAATATCGTGCCTTAGAGCGGCCATTACAGTGAGTTGTCTCTCACTCAGTATTTGACCTATTGTGTCTGCACTGGGGAGCGGGTCTGTCTCCCCTACATCATTATCAGGACCATGCGTCAGGCTACTCTGTCCGATCAGGTCAGTAACCTTCCATATGGCCGACTCATCACCACTCTTCTGCAACGATTACGAGTGGACATGAGGGGTGAGACTGCAGTTGAGGACACTATGACCTCGGACATTGACTGGGATGCCATTCTCCGGATGAGGATGGACAACCTGCCGATCAGTGATGAGGAGTTAGAGGCTCGTCCTCGCCCACTCAGGAGGGTAGCAGCCGCGGCGACAAGCGGCAAGCCGAGAGCCAATGCGGCTCATGCGAAGAGACGGGGATGATGATGAGGGTGACGATGATCGGATGGAGGATGTTCCAAAGACTAAAGACCACAGCCCACGCATGCAGCGGGACCATCTCAGCCTCCTCCCGATACCGTGATGGGTATGTTCACAGAGATCCGAGATGCCCAACGGGAGATGAGCCGTGACCTAGGGCACTTTACTCGCAGTCTCAGAGTCACCCAGGAACAGGTGCACTGGCTCAGGGTAGCCTACGAGCGTGATTATGACATCGCTGACCCCATTCCTCCTATGCCCCCAACCCCATGATAGACCTCTTATTTTTCTCTCTCTTTCGACATGGTTTATATAACAGAGTAACTGTCTGGCTTGTGGACTGTACCCTGTAATACAATTAACTTTTGATACACTTTAGATAATTTATGTTTATAAAATTTTTCTGTTACATGTTATGAAAAATTCACGATTCTTCTACTTGTCACGCTGGTTTCCTTTCTAGAGCATATCTGTTGTTAATTTCACATTTAATATAGTATATTATGCTCTTTCGAATTTAGTCTCAGACATTAAACAAGTGCTTAAGGTGGGTTCTTATTAAAGCTTTTAATTTTTTCCATCTTAGTTCATCGACTTAGTTAAGTGCAAATATGGTCTGTTGGACAGAGCCTAAGAGCTCTGATACCAAGTTGTCACACCCCAATTCTGACTGAACCAGAAGTGTGAGTGAACCGTCACTGAACCAACGGTTCACACCAGGATCTCAATAAGACCGTGTCCACTCATACAAACCATTGCACATAACCATAATCAGAATATAATAAAATACAGTAGAAGTCTTAAATAAAATGAACTGAGTGATCTATTGATAATTTTAAATAAATATCCAATTATTCAAATATCGAAACTTAATTAAATATTTTTACATCAATTGTATCTTCAACAAAAAATAATTAAAATAAATTAAATCAACTCCTAGAGGTACACGTAGAAAGGACACTCACATGAAGTGTCATGCTCGTCCTCTCCTGCTTGCACTTCCAAAGCAGCAACACCTCCATACGCCGGAGCATCCATATAGTCCTCCACCGAATAACTTACATGAACATCTAAAAATAATGTGTACACAAGGGTAAACTCAAAACTTAGCTTAGTAAGACAATCACACAATGCAACAAACATATGCATGAGTAACATTCACATCATGGTCTGATTTTAAGTTTGCAATGTGCTATAGAAAGGATTGGCGGCCACCGCACCTCTATACACGAGTGTGTGAAGCCGCCCAATGGATCAAACACCACTTTCGTCCCACATGCACCCTATTATGGAATAGAGATAGAGCTAAGGCGTCCGGATCAAACACCGCCAACACCTCCTCTGATACTCTACCCATACCAACACGTAAGCCCCTATTGGCGAGAGCTTGCAAACTGGGCTCGCAACTAACCAATCCTATATGTCATCACAGTAGGTCCTGTCCCAGCGCAGCTCCCTACAACATAGAGATAGAGCTAGAGTCTAGTGGCCAAGCTGGAGACCACAGTGCCACTTCCTCCCCCTGATACCCTATCAGCACCAAGCATGCTAAGACAGAACGATACGAAGGTGCTAGTGTGAGGAATGATCCTAGACCTCCAGTCCTTCCCATTCCACACACCAATGAAAATAATCACATGCCTAACAGTCACAATCTAGCATTACAAGTATGCATGAACAATAATAATAACTGAAAGTAAAGGATGACATGCGAGAATGCACAAACATCTATCCACAGAACCATAATTATTAACAACGATTTACTGTTATTAAATTATTAGGGTTTAGGTCCGATTTCCTTACCTGATGCTTGTTTGATAGCTTGCTCTGCGTCACAGTATCCAAACTTGCTATCACAAGGTCCTACACAATGTTAGGGTTGTATTAGAATAATTTTCCTAGGGTTTACGTTGGACGAAAAATCAACGGGATTACAAACACTCCTCACAGAGCATACCGGTCGCAGTACCGGTCGCGGCACTGTGGGGAAATCTGTGACCGGTATGGTCGACCAGTCTCCACAGACCAGTCCTCGGGAGGTACCGGTAGTATATGGTGCGACCGGTATGGTCGACTGGTATGTCTCTGAAAGACCATACGCTTGGTTCTCGCCTTCCGTCGATCACCCCCTATTGATCCTAGGGTTTCTCCTACACATCCTAGGTCTGAATACTGAGTTAGAGTTATTTCCAACTCCATTCAAGTCCTAGCCTCGATGATCTTCGACTTAGAACTTGAATCTAGGGTTTACCACTAATTTAGGGTTTGTCGGCAAAAACAGGGTTTAGATCAATACTTGCTTTGCATGATATTGATCCAATCATAACTAACCATCCTAGAATACTTAATGTAGAGGAAGGTTTAAGCACTTACCGTTGACTTGCGGTAATGTGTTCTTCGTCGAACGGTAATGGTAGCTCTTCCCTCTCCTTCCTAGCTTCTTCTCTTTCTTCAGCCTCTTTCTCCTCTCTAGGGTTTGTGAGAATCAATGGAAAAGGTTTTAGGAGGTTTAAGGGTCCTTATATAGGCTAGAATTAGGTTTAGGAAGCCTCCTAACATTAGGAAAGTCCTTCGGTTTGAAATTTAAAAAGTGGGACCTGCAGAGATCCATTAACGAAAATTTAGAAAGTGGGCACCGGATCCATGCTGCGCAGGCTATACCAATCGACCATCGACCGGTACCAAGACTGGTACCATCGACCGGTATCTAACTTTTCATACCTGAATTTGTCCGATTGGTCCGATTTCATACCTAGTTGTCATTCGTTGTCCCGTCTGGTCCGGTGATGATTGGAAGACCTGTTACGACATGAAACAAGGTTTAGATCGGGTTCATGGAGTGTGGGTCTTATAATCGAGATGGGTCAAGGTGGTTTCAATCAGCACAGAGGATTTGATTAGTTTCTTTTTAAGAATACGAGTCCGGTAGGTGTGTCTAGGCAGATTGCTTGGGGGGTCAGGGTTGGCCACAGTATGTGAAGAAAGGGTAATATTCATTTGGGTAGGGTTGCAGTTAGTGGATGGGTCATGCGGGTCAAGAGGAGGCACACCTACCAAGGGATTAAGGGTAGGGTTTAGTAAGGTTTGCAGGTTGAAAGAGTTCGTCTCTTGAGCAGGTTGGTGGGTAGGGTTTTCGGGTTGTCGCCTATGGTTGATTTAGGATGGGGAGGGAGGTGGGTAGATGGTTTCAGAACTGATGGGGGGTTTAGGGGAATTTGACTTACTCGAAAGGCTTATCGCAGGAGGAGGCAGCATCTGGTGCATAGATATTTCTGCAGGGCTCAATCTTGGAATGGAAACTAATCCTGCAGCTGGATTGTCTTGGATTGCTACCGTGAAAGGTCGAGATGAAGCACTAATACGAAGGATTCCCATTTCTAACTCTACCTGACTGACAAGTCTCAAGATAGGGTTTGGCAGGTTCTCTTCTGCCCCATCATTTTCATCCACTGCACTTAAGACAACAAAGGTTGAGTTGATGAGAAACTGAACTTTTACTTATATCACCTACTAAAGTGTTTAATTTATCGATGCCAAATAACACTGCAGTAGTCCCTGGGGTCGAGTCATGATCAGTTACCTCAATTGCGAAAGACACTTCTGCGTGGTATTTGCTCTGTTTGAACCCATACCGGCTGAGGAGGATGATCCTATTGTGAAAGCCAATCGGGTGGCATGGATAGAGGTTGATTATCAATGCAAAAATAAGATTCTAAACTCATTGTCTAATGATCCTTACAATGTGTATGCATCTTATGAATATGCTTCTACTATCTGGAATGCATTAGAGAAAAAATATTCATTGGATGATGCAGTGAGTAAAAAATATGTTACTGTAAATTTTTTAAACTTTAAAATGAAAGATGACATGAACATCTCCATGCAAATCGACCTGTTCTAAGTGTTGGTTGGAAATCTGGTTAAGGAAGGGATTAATTTACCTGAAAAATTTGTGGCTGGGGCTCTCATTGAGAAACTACCCTCTTCATGGAATGACTTCAAATCTCATATGAAGTATAAAACCAAGGACTGGACACTTGATCAAATCATTGTTCGAGTCAAGATTGAAGAGAAGAATCGGGAAAAAGACAAGGTAGAAAAAGCCAAGGAATTCAAATCCAAGGCAAACCTTATAGAGTCCGGGAAAGGAGAACAGTCCAAGAAATGAGGAAGAGAGCAACCCAATAAGTCTCATCACATGAAGAAGGACAATAAGTTCAAGAAGCCAAAAGGCACATGTTTCTTTTGTGGGAAGGCTGGTCATTTCAAGAAAGAATACCGACTTTACAAAAGGAACAAGAGTGGTGACAACAAGGGTAATGACAAGGCTAGAGTGAATCTTACTGAAGAAAATTAATTTGCGGCGGTAGTGACTGAAGTACATCTTGTGGAGAAACCCAAAGAATGGGTTGTTGATACTGGTGCAACTAGGCACATATGCGCTGACCGAAATTTATTTATGAAATATTCAACGGTTAGTGATGGTGATCTTGTGTATATGGGAAATTACCAAACATCTCAAGTCATGGGCAAAGGACAAATACTTCTAAAATTAACTTCTAGAAAGACTCTCATGCTTAATGATGTTTTACATGTTACAGAAATTCATCGAAATCTGGTGTCAGGCTCTCTTCTCAACAAGGCAGGAATGAAATTAATCTTTGAAGCCGATAAGACAATATTGTTAAAAGGGGATGTTTTTGTGGGTGAAGGGTATGTGACCAATGGTCTTTTTGTACTAGGTGTTAACAATGTAATGATAAAAATGTTTCTTTCTCTTATTTGATTGAGTCGTTTGATTTATGGCATGGTAAATTAGGACACCGAAGTGCACCATACATTAAAAGACTTGTAAAATTAGGATTTATTATTGAAAATTTAGAACCTCTACATCATAAGTGTCCTATTTGTGTAGAGACGAAAATGATCAAAAAACCTCATAAAACAGTTGAAAGAAAAAGTGAAATTTTAGAACTTATCCATAGTGACCTTGCTGATTTTAGGTCTCATGAGTCAAGAGGTGGTAAAAAATACTATATAACATTCATAGATGATTATTCTAGATACACCAAGGTTTATCTTTTAAGGACAAAAGATGAAGCAGAAAATGTATTTAAAGCATACAAAAAAGAAGTGAAAAATCAATTAAGGAAAACAATCAAGAGATTAAGAACAGATAGGGGAACTGAATATGGAACTCAAAGCTTAAGTAAATTTTGTGAAGAAAGTGGCATTATACATGAAACTACAGCACCTTATCAACCAGAATCTAATGGAATTGCTGAAAGAAAAAATAGAACTTTAAAGGAAATGATGAATTATTTTTTAATAAGTTCTGGTTTACCTTTAAACATGTGGGGGGAAGCAATTCTTTCTGCTTGCTATATTTTAAATAGGATACCTCCTAAAAATTCTGATTTAATACCTTTCGAATTATGGCATGGACGAAAACCTTCTTTTAATCATTTAAAAGTTTGGGGTTGTTTAACAAATGTCTATATTCTGGAACCTAAGAAAAGAAAACTAGGCTAAAAAACTTGTGATTGTATTTTCATTGGATATGCACAACATAGTGTTGCATATAGATTTTTGGTTTTAAAATCTATTGAAAATCTGTTTGATGCAAATATCATAATTGAATCAAGAGATGCAGAATTTTTCGAATATACATTTCCTATGATTAAAGATCAATTTAATAATCAATGTTCTTCTAATAATATTATTTCTAAAGATCATAATTTGAGTGCTCTTAGTAATGGAAATAATAATAAATTAGATTTCAAGAAGGATGATCAAATAAGAAAAAGTAAAAGACAAAGGAAACCTACCAATTTTGGGGATGACATGCTTGTTTACTTTGTTGAGAGAGATCCATTAACATATCAGGAGGCTGTAACATCTCCTGATGTTGTATTTTGGAAAGAGGCTATAAAAAGTGAGTTGGATTCTATTATACAGAATCATACTTGGGAATTGGTAAACCCTCCACTTGGTACAAAGACTTTGGATACCAAGTGGATTTTTAAGAAAAAACTTAAGCCTGATGGATCTCTTGACAAATTTAAAGCAAGATTGGTGATTAAAGGTTTAAAAAAAAAAAAAATATAGACTACTTTGATACTTTTTCACCTGTTGCTCGGATTGATACAATAAGAACTATGTTTGCTATTGCCTCTATATATAAACTTGTTATTCATCAAATGGATGTTAAAACAGCTTTTCTTACTGGTAACTTAGAAGAAGAAATTTATATTAGACAACCAGAGGGTTGTATCACATATGGACAAGAACATAAAGTATGTAAATTAATTAAGTCATTATATGGTCTGAAACAAGCACCAAAAACAATGGCATGAGAAACTGGATAGTGTTTTGGTATCAAATGGTTTTGTTATTAACAATTCTGAAAGATGTGTATATAGCAAATTTTTAAATGAAAAATATGTATTTATTATATTACATGTTGATGATATGTTAATTATGGGATCTAATCTTGACATAGTGGAAACAACAAAGAAGTTTCTCATGTCTAAGTTTGATACAAAAGACATAGGAGAAGCTGATGTAATTCTTGGAATCAAGATCATCAGAAAAGGTGATGAGATAATATTATCTCAAGCAAATTATGTAGAAAATCTACTAAAAAAGTATGGTTATTTTAAGTATAAATCTGTTAAGACACCTTTGATGTTTGGAAGTTATCTTGTAAAACATAAAGGTAAATCAATTTCCCAAAAAGAGTATTCTCAAATCATTGGTTCAGTATCTTACTTGATGAATTCTACAAGATCAGATATTGCTTTAGCAGTTGAAAAATTGAGTCAACATACTCATAACCCTGGAAAAGAGCATTGAGAAGCTTTATTAAGGCTATTAAGATACTTAAAATGAACAATAAACTATGGGATACACTATCGTGGAAAACCGACAATATTAGAAGGATATTGTGATGCCAATTGGATTTCTGATACAGAAGAATCATTCTACAAGTGGATATGTTTTCACTTTGGGAGGTGGAGCGATTTCTTGGAAATCGTTTAAACAAACATGTGGTACAAGTTCTACCATGGAAGCAGAATTTATAGCTTTAGAGAAAGCTGGATCAGAAGCCGAATGACTTAACAACTAGGTGACTGAAATTCACTTACCCCAAAAAAAAAAAAAAAAAAAAAACTAGGTGACTGAAATTCCATTATGGCCTAAGCCGGTACCACCCATATCACTACATTGTGATAGTCAAGCTGCTATTGCTAAGGCAAAAAGTAATGTATATAATGGAAAAAGGAGACATATTCGACTAAGACACAATTTAGTTAGACAATATGTTAGTGAAGGAACGATAGCTATCAACTTTGTAAAGTCAGAATTGAATCTGGCAGACATATTTACAAAGCCTCAGACCACCAAGATAATACATGATGCATCTAAGGGAATGAGCCCAAAACCCGTGACATAAGTCATGTGATGGATACCCAACCTATGTGAGAGGAAGTCCCTGGAATTAGGTTCAATGGGTAAGAACGAAGTCACTGGATGACTTGATTAATATTATCAAAACTTGCTCATTTTGGTTAGATGAGAAGATAATATTCACCACAATGAAAAGAGGATGAGTCATAAGGATTCTTAGTCAAGCCAAGTGTCCTACTGGAATGTGGGGGTGTGTTAACTGTGGTGCACACTATGGGCTGACCTAAATGGATGTAAGAGGTGGGGCCGCCTCTGATTAGAGTTTTAAAGGTGAATTCTCTAAACATTCATGAATCTGAGATAGGGACAAGGCCGGAGAAAAATGTCCACCTTTTACGAAAGGAATTATTCAAGGGTCGGATTATAAGGGAGGGTTGGTATGTCAGTCGGCTACACTGCTGAGGAAAGGTTCAAGAAGCGTGGCTTCACCCGTACTCTGTAGCGTGATGTATCAGACCTAGTATAGATTCAAGTCCAAAAGACATCTGCGACAACGTCTCTTATATATCCTAATACAATTAACATTCTATTCTGTTTTTCAAAATTTCGAATCTTGTGGGGGAATTGTTGGGTTTTTAGATTTTTAAAAACAAAAACAACTAAAAGTTTCAAAATTTTGTCTCTCTTTTCTGATTTTGGTTTTGGAGGGAAATTTTTCCACTTGTATTTTTTGGTTGGCATAGCTTGTAGGACTTCTTTTAGTCCCATATTGCTTGGAGAGGAAAGATTGAGGAGATATATATATTGTGTGACCTATAACATCTTGAGCCCTTAAATGAAAGGATGCCTCTAGAGGGAAGGGTCCGGGGGGTCCGGCGTTCTTTTCACACACACGCGCACGTGCGCCGAGCAGTGCCGTGCCAGGCGAGGTCGGGCGGGGCGAGGCGTGGGCGTGGGTGCGGGTGCGGTCTATCCGTTGGCTTATTTTTTTGAAAGGGTATGTCTCTACGTATTTGAATACATAGAGACATGACGTATTTGAATAGATACGTTTGAATAGATAGATACAAATTCAAATTAGTTTAATCTTAACCATTGATCTTTATGATCATTGGGGAGATTAAATCTTGACCTTCTATTCTACTGACGCACCTTTTCATCACAACCCGTCAGATGGATACAACTTTCCATCACACCCTTTGATTTGGGACTTCTTCTTCTATTAATATGAAAAGAGTCCATTAGCATAAGGTTACAACAGTTTATCCGTATACAACTCTATCTCTCTCTCTCTCTCTCTCTCTCTCTCTCTCTCTCTCTCTTTCTCCTCCAGCCTTGTTCTGTTTTTATAGTTATCAAAATCAATCGATTTCTCTTTGAGTGTTGATTGTAGCTGTCGGGATTCTGACGAAGACCACTTGTTGGAGTGCAACCTAAGTGGAAGAAGCTTCAACTTTGGGGCTGTTTTATCTTGGGATTAATCTCACGGGAACTCTTTGCACATAAGGGGTGAATTAATCTTAAGGATAGTGACCAGTGGCACGACTCAACCCTATCCATATTGTTAATTTTACTTCATAAATTCTGTAAGTGATCTGCCTTAAATGCTATTAATATTTATTTTGTTTCTTGTAACTCTATAATAGTCTCAAACTTACTCTGTAACATACTTTTCCTACAGGGATTTCGACGGATGCAGCAAGGGGTATTGTCAGGTTGGATAAGGCCCGATGTAGCATATCGAGCAAGGGGGTCGGATCCATTATCACATGTGGGAGTTGGAGCATGTCGTTTGGTTCCGAGTTATCAGCGATTGCAGTGGGGGAATTCGGCGGATCGACGGATGCAGCAAGGGGTATTGTCGGGTTGGACAAGATCCGGTGTAGCATATCAAGCAAGGGGGTCGGATCCATTATCACATGTGGGAGTTGGAGCAGATGGTCAACAATGGCTGAATGATCGTGATTAGATTGATGGGGCAATGGAGGTTGTTCTTGGATCTGACCGGATCGAGGAGGTTTTTCCTTGGATTTGACTGCGGATTTGAGTCCCGACACGGTGCGCATCATGGCCAATGGATGTTGTACTATGGGGTAAAGGAGGACTGGCATACTAGGATGTAGAGTCGGATCTCTAGGTCAGCATTAGAGGTGCAAAGGTGAGAGGCTCGGGTTTCAAGTGCAATTGGAGTTGCATGAGGACTGTAAGTGACGGTGATCTTTCTGGTGATGCTATAGAGTGGGAGAGATGAAGTCACATCACATCGTACGACGATGAGCTATGCGGGACGCCCGAACGGGGTGTGGGCTATGCCGATTTGGGTGTAGCAGTTTGGTAGAGACGGATTTACAAAATTAACATCAACGGGTTCTTCTTCAAGGTGGCTTGGAGAATCCAAGCTAGGTGGAGATTTGTTAGGTTTGATGTCTTGTATTCTATAGGGTCTATACAGTTACTAGGATTGTACTTGTATTAGAGTTTGGGTCTACTACATATACAAGGTAAATCAATAATTGTGTGGGGATTAAGGTTTCCAAGTTTGTCTATATATTGTCTCTGTGTGGGAAAACCTATGTAAGACTGACAGAGGAGAATACTCTATCAGGTAGAGAATTTTGTAGACTATTCTTGGGAATAAATGAAGTCGCACTTTTTTCTAGTGGACGTAACCATCCCACAATGAGGTGTTGAATTACATTAAATCTTTTTATTTACGTGTCTCCCAATCCTAACAATTGCTACTGGATTTGCTACGATGTACTGATCATATAAGTAAAAATTGTGCTCAGTCTTCTAGTATCCTTTAAAAGTCACCCAAGAGGATTTGATTATGGGGATGGATGAGTAATGTGCCATAGGTAGTGCCATAGTGGAGGGGCTTTTGGAAGGGTCTACATACTTAGGCTCTGAATTTGTTGATGTAAAGAAGCTAATCAGTTTCAAAAATCAATCTTGGAAGGCATTGAAGGTTGAGAGCAAGACATTAGATAAATTCAGGGACAGAAAATACTAACCATAGGAATCGAATCTCGGAACCATAAGTCCATTGGAATCATAAGTTCATTGGAGCTGAATCCAACCGTTTAATCCCTCTGATCCATTGGATGTCAAGTTTAGAAAAAAGGATAAGAGTGCTGAAATTTTGTTTCGATCAAATAATGGTTTCACAAGATATATACAATGGCTTGAAAATTTTGCAACTTGAAGAAACAAAAATGGATTTATATTCTTATAAAATACTAAATCTATTTCTCATTCTACGATCTATTTTTTGTTATAACTACCAAACAACATTTTATTTTTGATAAAAAATTATTTTCAAAATTGATTTTCAATAAATAGATATAAAACAAAAATAAAAATGGATCCAAAGATAGCCTTATTCTGCAAGAGGGTTTGGAAAGAGAAACTTCACTCTCGATCACAGAGAAGCTTTTTGCCTTAATTAAAAAAAAATGGAAAATTGACACATACTACCCCTGTAATTTACCTGGATTCCAGATACTCAAATAAGTTGTTGAATCGGACTCATACTACCCTTTCACTTACACTACAATGACAACCAGTCTAGCCATACGGTTTAACCCATTTATTCTCTTGAATATGACCAAAATACCTTTTAATGAAAGGTGAACTTACTAAAAAAAACCTCTACCACTCTTATCCCTCAAAATATCTCTCTGGCTCTCTACTCACTCTTCAATCTACTTCTCGCACTCTCTCTACACTCCTTGAAGTTAATTGATGAAACGGAAGTTGGAGTTCTGAAGTTTGCTTAAAATCTGAAGCATCTTAGTAAGGACATTTTCCCTTTTTCGAATTCGAGTTTCGAGTTTCGAATTTAGGGTTTTTCCTGAGACTCTCTTGCCTTTCTTTTTGGTGCATTTTTCTTGCTTTCCTCTTCTGGTTCTTCTCTTCTTTTCTTCCTCTGGTCATGATCGATCACCAAACAGCCATTGGAGTTGGATTCCTCCAGGTTCGTCAAGTTAGTTTCTCACTTACCAGAGCCCCAATTGTTCATCTAATATTTTGATTTAACAAAAAAATCTTATCTTTTTAACTCTCATTGGAAGCCTTACGGTTTCAACCAGCAAGCGGATCAAAGGTCTACAATCTGTCTCAGATCTTTGCTGCTCCTTTTTGCTGCTTTATGATTCTGAAAAAAAAAAACAAACAAACAATCAAATAAATATCAGAAACGCGAAAAACACAACGGTTTATCATGGGAAGGAAAGACTGGTTTGTCATGGGACTCAAAGAATTAAATTGCATGATCCAGTTGGGATGCATGATGGCATGATCCAGAATATGTTTATGTTGTTCCCATGAACAGAAACAGTAATCAAGAGTGTCCCACTTGGGTCAAAACAGAGTGCAGAAATTGGACTTGAATGGGCCCTAAATTGAGAAATAACAACTCTAGATTCGAAATCCCTAACAACCTGTGTGCTTCATAACCTCTGTTCAGTTCAATCCCCTTCTGTGTTTTGTTATTTTCTTGAAACCCTAGAATATTTTTCACTTCTGTTCTATTCAGTTTAGTCCCCTTCTCTTTCTTCCCCTTCTCTTTCTTCCTCGTCGATTTCTTCTATTTTTTCATTGTTGATTTCTGCAACCTAGTTTCCGTTAAAGAGCTTTTTGCTGAAAGTGGGTGGAACTCCAGCTTGGATTTGCTGAGTTTCCGCCACCTCACACCATCCAATTTCCTCAGCACATGAAGAAAATTTTCTTCCTCCCAAGACTCCAAAGAATAAACAGTGACAGAGTCCTCTTTTTAAATAAGAAATGAAAGGTTAATTTTGTCTTTTGAAGAAAAATGTAATAGTATTACAAAAGGTAAAAATTATATATTTACCCTATCTGTCTAAGAATGGCTGAACCAGGGGGTAACTCATCCGATTCAACAACTTATTAGAGTATCTGGAATCGAGGTAAACTACAGGGATAGTATATGTCAATTTCCCAAAAAAAAAAAAAAAAAAGGTCAAGAGTTTATCATTACTGAACTAGGTGTGCAAGTTTGGCCTAAATAATTTGAACCCACCCAATTTTCTTTCGTGGCTTGAGCTATAATTTCCAGTCATGCATGTGGGTGTATCCACGGTTGAAAAATCTCAGCAGGTTAATCCAGATTGGGTTAGTAAGGGTGGGGCATTTAGTCCAGCCTGACTCGATCCCACTCTAGCCTGAATTCATTAGGTATACTATATAGAAGTACGTGTATATGATGTGTATAATATATGATATATAGTGGACATATGGGATATAGAAGTGCATTATGACTTTGGTCTAACCCAACCGAGCCTGGCCTGAAGTAATACTATTAAGGTTCGAAAACCCCAGCATAAGGTAGGGCTAGGTGTCCAAAAATGTGACCCAACCCCGAATATTCACCCTCCACCTTGTAATGTAAATGGGCCAGGTTTGGGCTTACCTCAGCCGAAGTTGTTTCATCTGAGCCCATGCTACCCAAATCCAGTTTTTATAGGGTATCGTTTTAGGTAAATTGAAGTGGATGAAAGTAAACAAAATCAACAAGCATTTTTTACTTCTATCCAAACACTTCTAGAAGGGATTCTTTTTGGGGTCCAAACCCTCTCAAGAGACAATTTTTATTCATCCTCTTGGGACAAAAAGTTATTTACAAAGGCCATCAGTTCCTCTGGAAAGGAAGAGACCCAAAATCCATGCCTTAGATAATCGATAGCCATTTTTTTGGAGCTGTAGCTATCTGCACTCTCCGTACCCTAATGAACCATTCCTTTTTATGAGCTAGCCCATTCCTAGATCTATTTACTTGAGAGTATTGGAAGAGTCTCACATTGCTAATGAGCTGTAGCTATCTGCACTCTCCGTACCCTAATGAACCATTACTTTTTATGAGCTAGCCCATTCCTAGATCTATTTACTTGAGAGTATTGGAAGAGTCTCACATTGCTAATGAGATTAGAATCTTTGGGTCTTATAATGGAGAGTCCCTTCGCTTTGTCAGCACCTCGATTTTGCCATTGTAGGAAATTCCCGCTCCCATTGTGACACCATGTGCAATGGGAGAGATGTAGTGGTCATTAAAAAAATCTATAATAATAATAATAATAAAAAATAGGAAAATAAAAAACTCAATAAAATATATATATATATATATATATATATATATATAAAATGAAAAAAGTGATGAATGAAAAAAATGATGAGGGAATTTGTTTTGTTTTAAACATTGGTGATTTATATATCCGAACATAAGAATTGTCAAATTTTTAAACACTTTAAAATAAATATAATAAGTTGGTGATTTCAGGGGGAGGATAATCTGGTAATTACAATGGGTCATGGATGAGCCCGGTTAGATCAAAACCATTAGGGGTAGTTTTGTAATTCAGTAGGGTTGGGGTTATGAAACCCCAGTAAAATCCTAACAGTAGGAGGGGATCTACTAGGGTTCGAGAAAAGGGAGGCAGAGAGAGAATGGTGGAGTGAATGGTGGAGGGAGTGAGAGAAAGCAGCTGAGCAGAGGGTTTTTAATCGCCAAAAATAGGGGAGGAAGAGATCTGCTGTGTCGGCCAGTGAGGTAAGGAGAGAGAAGGAAGAGAGTGAGTGAGAGAGAGATCCTCTATGGGTTCTTGAAGTCTAATCAAGTAAGCAGAGAGGAAGTTCAGAAAAAGAGAACCGAGGAGTTTTTTTGCCTCCAAAATCGATGGATTGACAAAGAGGTTGAGCTGACTTACCAGAAAGGAGGAGGCGAGATTTATTTTGGGGAAAAACCGATCGGGAAGCTTCAAGGGAGAATCAGAGGGTCGTCGACCAGAGATATAAGCCACATGTTGCAGAGAGCAGAGGCTGAGAGAAGGAGAAACCGAGGTAAGGTATTCTCCTCTGTTTTTTTTTTTCCCTTTTGTAGTTTTGATTATTCTTTTTTTTTTTATTATTATCCTCTTCTTCCTCTCTATGATGTTCAGCTTGTCTTTTCTCTCGTCTCTTTCTCTATCTTTGTTCCCATTCTAACATAGCATTTTATTTCTCTGGGATAGTCTATTGCATCTGTCGGTTTGATTTTTACTTTGGCCGTGTGAAATCGATTAGAATCTATTTTATTTATTTTTACATGTTTCATATTCATATTTATTTGAGTTAGGTTTTGGATCCTATTCCATAAAAAGGGTGTCAGCCATGGAATGTAGGTTTCCAATACAATTTGATTCTTGTATATATATATATATATATATATATATATGGCTTGAACTATGCTGCATTTCACTCTTATCTTTGGATCTAGCTGTTTTCTTTCTTATATGCACTTATTGAGAATGTGCTGGCTCGATCACCAATGGAGATTTATTTCAATTGGGGAATAATTCTTTTTACTATTCATTAAGGTTTTTGTTGGGTGAGGGAAGAATTCGAGCTATGGTCTCTGTGTTTACTTTTCAAAATGTGGTTTTCTATCAAGGCTGCCATTAAGTTTCTCAGGGTTGGTTCTGGGCTGGTTCAGGTCAGTCCGGATCCTGTCTTCAGGACCTGTTTAAGTTAGTTCTTGGCTGGTTCAGGCCAGTCCAGGTTAATGCCTTTAAAGTCAGGTTTAGTTTGGTTCAGGTTGGTTTTGGTTCAGATCATAGGGCTGGTTTGGTTTTGTTAATGTCTAGGGCAGGTTTAGGTTAGAAGGTCTAGCTTGGTTTGGATGGGTTCAGTCTAGGTTAAAGTTGGGCCTTTGGGTCTGGTTTAAGTTTGATAGGTGTAGGTTCAGGTCTTCCTCAGCTAGGTATGGCCAAATCTAGTTAGCTTAAGTGGTTTAGTTCGATTAGGTTTGTTTCAGGTATGGGTTTGGGCTTAAGCTGGTTCAAGTTTATGTTGGGTCTGGTTTGGGTCAGTTAAGGTTTGGTTTAGTATAGGTTCGGATTGGTTCAGATTTGGTTTGAGTTTTGGTTTGAGTGGAGTTGAGTTTAAATGGTCTTTACTTCAAATCAGTGTGAGTTGTTCCCATTTATTGTACTCCAACTTGTCTTCTCTCATTTTTATGGATGCTCTTTCATTCTTATTGTCATATTCTCATACTGATTTTTAATTATATTTCATAATTGCAAAGTGGTTGTTCATGATTGCTTCAGTATGTGGTTGATACATTTATCTATGCTTATGGTTTAAGTAAGCTGATTCTTTTCTCATTACGTGCCTAATTAGTTTGAGTCACATAACTTAATGGTTCATGCCCCCCCAATTGATGTATCTCCATTTGAACATCCAATTTGTATTAGATGTATGTTAGGATGCACACTTCCCGCCATGTGATTGGCTAGGGGACTCCAATGAGTCTGACCCCTTGTGGGCCTATTTAGAATGAGCCCATCAACCCTAGGATTGGATCCCAAAGTGTGGGAATTCATTGTATCAAATGTATATTAATGAAAAATGTGTGATTGGGTAGATGTATGCAAAAGATTGGTGGCTTGACGAACGGTCAACCTGGGTATCCCGAATGTGGGATGTGAGTGAGATTTAGTGAACCCCCGTGTATGGGGAGCTGAGGCATTTGGCCTTTCCTGAGTGTTTGCCACGCGTGTCCATGGCTCGCCAATCCATGGGAACTACACTTGACCTGATTCTCAAGAGATAGAGGTCTCGATAGATACGTAGGCTGCGGGGGAGTTTGATTGCTCCATGCTCGGTTAAATTGAGGTAAGTTCCATATTGTGTGGGATTACCTCATCGCGGGGGCTCCTTATGGTTTAGTTCGATTTGGTCTATTATGAGAACATCTCTTCGCTTGATGTGTTCCAATATTTTGGGAGTATCATTTTCACACACACACTCAAACTGAGGTAAGTTCCATGTGTTATGAGATTACCTCATCTAGAGAATTTCTTTGTGGATGGGAATACCTCTACACTGAGATGGGTCTCACTGTTATGGGGACATCTCTTGCCATCGGATGTGTTCCATGATTATGGAGCATCCATCGCTTGGGATGCGTTCCAATATTTTGGGATCGTCCCTCATCTTACAAACCTGGTACGTATACACCTGCTCGAACTACGGTTGGCCTGATTCCCTCCGTACAGGGATACGTAGGCAGTCTAGGATTTTCCCAGACCTCGGTCATATGTTATATATCATTTTTTTTTCTTTCTTTAGATGTAGGATTAAGCCGTTCATTAAATTCTTTAATTCATTTCGTGATTATTTTTTTGTTTAATTTGTTTAATTTCAGCTTATGCCATGCATAGTTAGCAAAGAATTAGAGATCAATTTAGGATTCTCCCTTCTACTTTGTATTATATTTAGATAGCCCCAAGTGTTCATAAACTATAGGAAAAGATAGGATTCAGGGAGACCGGTTCAACCGGGCGAGTTGGGTGCCTAACACCTTCCCAACTCGTAATTTGGCGCTTATCTGCCTTTGGTGAGACGAGATAACCATTCCATTGCGTGAGTCATTAGAGTCCCTTCAAAGAGGGACAACATTTATAGATCCTAGACCTTATCTAAGTGGGGACTCCAATCTTCTTACCCTCCACAGGCATAAGTGGATGGGATCTGAAGGTGAGAACTTTTCAGATCCCAGTTTGAGTGTAATGAGGGTAGACAACTTTAACTACATACTAATTCACAAATTAAAATTGAGGATTTAAATTTCAAATGATTTCCTTGGTCCTGGAAGGGAATACCTCTACACTGAGATAGGTCTCACTGTTGTGGGGACATCTCTCGCCATCGGATGTGTTCCATGATTATGGGAGCATCCATCGCTTGGGATGCGTTTCAATATTTTGGGAGCGTCCCTCTTCTTGCACACACCTAGTACGTACATACCCGTTCGAACTACGTTTGGACTGATTTTCGTCGCACAAGGATACGTAGGCAGTCTGAGATTTTCTCAAACTTCGGTCATATGTTGTATATCATTTTTTCCCTTTCTTTAGATGTATGATTAGGCCGTTCATTAAATTCTTTAATTCATTTTGTGATTATTTTCTTGTTTAATTTGTTTAATTTCAGCTTATGTCATGCATAGCTAGTAAAGAATTAGAGATCAATTTAGGATTCCTCCTTCTACTTTATATTTTATTTAAATAGCCTCAAGTGTTCATAAACTATAGGAAATGATAGGATTTAGGGAGACCGGTTCAACAGGGCGAATTGGGTGCCTAACACCTTCCCAAACTCGTAATTTGGTGTTTACCTATCTTTGGTGAGACGAGATAGTCATTCCATTGTGTGAGTCATTAGAGTCCCTCAAAAGAGAGACAACATTTATAGGTCCTAGACCTTATCTAGGTGGTGACTCCAGTCTTCTTACCCTACATCGGCATGAGTGGATGGGATCTGAAGATGAGAACTTTCCAGATCCCAGTTTGAGTGTAATGAGGGTAGACAACTTTAACTACATGCTAATTTACAAATTAAAATTAAGGATTTAAATTTCAAATGATTTCCTTGGTCCTCACACATTTACTAGTTCGAACTTTTGAGTTGGAAACTTGACATGGTATCAGGCTCCAGGATCCTCTCATAGTAACCCTTTAAAAAAAAGAAAAAGGAAAAAAGTCACCGAAAGAGGAACACCAGATACTCAAAAGAGGTACTATGGTCAGAGGGACAGTCACGAACATGTCACTCAAAGAGGAACCGGTCACCTAAAAAGTACCACATATACTACCACATACACCACCTAACGGTGGAGGAACATATGAGGGGAAGTATTGGAATAGTTCCACATTGCTAATGAGATTAGAATCTTGGGGTCTTATATATGGAGAGTCCCTCCATCTACTAGTTCGAACTTTTGGGTTGGAAACTTGACAAGAGAGAACATGCAAAAACAAAAAGAAACTTGATCAAGTCTTCATTCTAATATCAGCGATAACAATGGTGGAGGCTTATCCACAACCCGTAGAGAAGCAATAAGAGTCTTTGAGTCCTGAGTGCATGTTGACACTATCAAGACCAGAGAGGATAACCCACTGCATTGCCATTTTGATACCAGTTGCCTTACCAACAAGGACCAAGGAGGGGTAGCAGTTATCAGTTGCTACACAGCTTAGTTCAAAACATGCATTTAGTGCAACCCCGCTCACATCCATAACCTGATGGTCAAGCAAGAAAGTTGCATGAAGAAAAGTGAGAGGGATTTTCTTATTGGTACCTTAAATGTCAAATAATTTGTAACCTTATTTGTTTATCCGCTTAGTATAATATAATCATTCTTTCAACGATAATAAAATCCCATCGTTCACATTTGTACTCAAAATGCATGTGAAACAATGATAGTTCTTGAGAGAATGACAAATAATGTTTAGTGCATTTCAAATTATTTAAAAATAAATTTTATTTTATTTTATTTATTTATTTTCTTGTTGGAGAAAGTTGTCATTCACCCTAAGTGAAAACAATGGACAAAAATCAAATGACATGGTCATTAAATGACCTAATCCCCTACAAAATAAATTCATGTTTACAGCCCCTTGATCTGTTCTTATATCCTAATCTAACACCCATTGTCACCCAAAATGAAGTATTTTTCTTCATCATGGATGATGAAAAACTGGATCATACCTTTCTGTATACTTGACTTAAACAATTTTTTTTTTGGAATATAACAAGGAGCAATCAAAAGAAGGTTATATTTTCCAAACATACCAATAGACATACCGATAGAAGTATCATTTAAACAGCTTGATTAATTAATATCACTTTGCTTTACTATGATGAAAAGGTTTGTTAGGGTCATTTGTCTTAGGATTTCTAAATAATGCTTGGAATGGCATCCATGGTGGTAGGAAATAGGGAGTAGGATTTACCACATCTACTAAGACTCAGTTCATCCAAAATGATTCTCAATGGGATCGACTCTTATTGTTGATGGGAATGATTCACAAAGAGCTGGGAAGATAGATGAGTTAGAGATCTGGCTAGGGAAGATTTCAAGCAATGTGATAAAGCATTAGTTCTTGCAAAAGTGTGTATGAAATAAGAGTTTTTCAACCACAGAAAATAGGATATTGCACATAAGTGGAATAAGTTGGCTTTTCAGGCACACTTTTATTCTTCCCATCTTTCTCATGTCCATGGAGTTATGTTCTTGAATGCTTTATCATGAAGCTACACCATTTCATTCAAAAAAAGTTGAGAGTATATGTACCACTCAGCTAAGTTAGTTGGATGGCAATCTGATCGTGCACAAAGTACCCTTTAAAAAGTTGAAAAATAGTATCAAAAAGCTCTGCCCTAGGCCTAGCCGAATTCAACTGGTCAGACCGAAAATAGAGCCCTGCACCTAATAAATGGTATTGGGTCATATGAGCTGCAGTCCACAATGGTTGAATTAACAATCATAATTAGGTTTGAATTCTTCAATAGTTTGAGAAATAAAAATAAAATAAAACAAAAAAAAAAAAAAAGGAAGGAAAAGAAGAAGAGGAGGAAAAAAAACTAATCATTGGGCCAGAAAAGTCCTTTAAGAACCATTTGGTATTGCCACCAACACAAATGGTTTGCGTGGTTTGCGAAAGAAAGGCTCCTTCGAATGCAATATTTTTCAGAAATTCCGATACAAACGGATGAATCTTTTTAATGGGCACTCGTAGAGGATCAAGTAGACGAAGAAAACCTTTATTCTAGCTGATCAACCTTGAAGAAGGGGTGGCGGGCAGCTCTAGTTTGAACACATTCTCCCGGACCTTCTCTTGCAACTGAATGGTCCCATAATGGTTAATTTAAGCTTGCAGATTGGTACCCTTTAACCCTCTGTTTGCATCGTTTGTGATTGTAGATCACCCTTCACTTGCTGAAATACAAATAAAGAACAAGCCATAAAGAGAGTCAGCCAGCAAGCTGTAAGACCCGCACTCCACTAACCTAGTCTAACCGTGTCGTGCCAGGTCTTCCCATCATTTCTGGACCAAGTGGACCGAGCGTGTGAAGATAGATCACAAACCAGGTATGAGAATCGAGTTAAAAACACTGAAAACATTCCTATGGTCAAATACCTGGGTAGGTATGGTCGACCATAAGGAAGGAAACAAAAATCTCAGACCATGAACCCCACGGTCAATGATTTCGACCCTATGGTCGATGGATTCTACGACCGTAGCCATCGACCATGAGACCCCAGATCAGACTTCGAGTTTTGAAAACTTTCTTAAATTAAGGGATTGCTTTCCTAATTGAAAGAGGACTCTATATGGAGAGTTTTTCTCTATATAAAGGACATCCCTCAGCCCTTTTTCACTCTTTTAGAACATTAGTAAACCCTAGAGAAAAAGAAGGGAAGAGAAGGAAGAGAAGGAGAAGAAGAAAATGCTAAGGAGAGGAATTTGCTGAGAAGAGATTGGCTCTCTATCACAGGCAAAGGTATGTACCTAATCTTTAAAGATGTTAATTCTATAGACTAAGGATTCTATGGAGGATTGGGGATGTCAACCTATCATGATCCATGTGATTCCTTGAGTAATTTTCAAGGATAACCATGGGGGATGAGTTTGATGGTCAGGGTTGATAAGAAACTGCTAATGATGACCATAGGATGACCTTAGGACAAACCCAATTGAAGAACAGATGAATTGACCCAGGAAGAACTCGAATTGCATGTAGTCCGTTACCAGAAATCCCAAGGTTGCAGCTACGGTCGACCATAGCATGACAGCCTAATCAGAGGATCGACCATAGGCATTCGGAAAGATTCAGGAATCATATGTCGCAGCTACGGTTGCACCATATGTGACCGTAGGGGATCGACTGTAGGCAGTAAGGTCTAAACAGTATGAGACCATAGGACCAATCAGACACCTATCAATGCTCTGTTTCGATTTCCTACTACTGTAACATGTTACAAATGAACCCTAACTTAAATTCATATAACTTTTAGGTTGTTAAATCAATTCAAAGAGAATTTCAAGGCTTGAAAAGAGATCAAGTATTGCTATCAGGCGAGGGAACAAGACCTAAACTAATTGGATAATAACAAACTGTTTATTTTTATTGAGTCCAATGCCATGATTGATTCTATGCTTGTATGTTTGTAATGTGCATTTCACATGTCATCCAATATTTCTGTTATTACTGTTCATGCATATTTAATTCTGTTTATTTATAACATGATGATGATGATGATGATGATGATGATGATGCTAGGAATAGGCATGTGAATGTATGTGTGTGGTTGGTGTGTTGGATGCGAGTAGAGCATCAGGGGGAGGACGTGACATGGTGGTCTTTGACCTCGTCACCAGACTCTAGCTCTAGCTCTACTCAAGTCTTACCCATTAACATCATCGTATCGTCATTATCTTAGCAAAACTATTACGTCGTAGGGCATCAGGGGAGGTCTCGGACCGTGTAGTCTCTGACTTTGCTGAGGGGCCTTAGCTCTATCTCTATAGATGTATTGAGGGATGCTGGGGTGAGGCCTTAGATACACTCTATGGTATTAGGATTGGTTAGTTACGAGTCCAGTTTGTAAGCCCTCACCAATAGGGGCTTACGTGTTGGTATGGGTAGGACATCAGGGGAAGTGTTGACGGTGTTTGATCGGGACACTTTAGCTCTATCTCTATTTTATGGTGGGTGTATGTGAAACTGCAATGGTGTTTGATCCATTGGGTAGATTCACGCACTCGTGTATAGAGGTGTGGGGTCCACCAAACCTTTCTATAGCACATTGCAAACTTAAAAATCAGACCAAAGATATGAATTGAATGCATGCATATGTTTATTGCATTGTTTTGTTTGCTCATTGAGCCGTGAAGTGTGCTCACTCTTTCGACGTCGAATATTTTTAGTTAATGATGCAGGTCCTACTGTTGAAGAATATATGAATGCGCTGACGTATGGACACGTTGCTGCGATGGACGTAGAAGCTGAAGAAGATGCGCATGATTCATCATGTGAGTGCAACAAATGTGTTTTTGCTTAAGTTTAGTTATAATTTGAACATCAGATATGTAATTGATTATTTATTTTTATGTCTTGTGGTTTGGAGATAATTGGATTAAATACTTATTTATCACTATTAGACACTCAGTTCATTATCTGTAAGACTTTCGCTTATTTGTTTATTACCACTGATTATTACTGTGGAATGTGTGTGGTTTGATATAGTGGGTACGACCTATACGAAATTCTGGTTGAACCATTGGTTTATTGACGGTTTAGACCAGAATTGGTTCACACTAATCTGGTTAGACCAGAATTGGAGTGTGAAACAAGCACACAAGAAAAACATTGTTCCCCTCAAAATCTTGGCCCCCATATACCAATGCCATGGTTCACTCATTATTATGTAAACCCAAGTCTTTATCCTTCACCAAGCCCATATAGAACGGTAATATCATCATTTTCGAGTTTTAACTAGAGTTCAATCCTTGGAACTAAGGGTGTCAGGTCTATACCAAAACTGAGAAACTGACCCGTAAAAAACTGAACCAAACCAAAATTAATCAATTCGAATTTGGTTTTACATAGTTAATCAGTTCAATTGTGGTTTAGAACCTTTAAACCTTCAGTTAACTGATAAAGGATCAATTAAATAAAACCAAAGGAAACCGAGTAAGTCTAGTTAGGGAACCGAATAAAATCGGTTAACTATCTAACTATTTGTATAGTATTTCATATGTAGAATATAATTTTAATGTGCTATGCCTTGATATAATGTCATACCCATGTAATATGATATTTTTAGTTTATTATCTAATGCTTAGAGTTTTGTTGTTGAACTATTACAGTCGTAGAATATTCATTCTTTCCCCATAAACCTCATAAGAAACCATCGTTAATGAACCAACTATTTCAAACTGGCAAGAAATCGATAAACCGATTGTTAATCAACTCCATTTTGTTTTGAAAAACATATAGTTTCTACCAATAATAACCACAAATCGAACCAAATTAAACCAATAAAGTGTTTATGAACAGACTTACACCCTTACTTGCTTGGATTGGGATCCTCTGTTGTGAGGCCACCTCTGTAGTGATCAGGATTCTATCAACTCAAAGTGCATCGGAACACATGCCAATCCACTTTGAGTGGCTAGGATCCTCACTATAGAGGTGGTCACACAATACTTGCAACTCAATCATATCGTTGGCTTGCATAAAAAAAATCATATAACTGATTCACCATGCCTATTCCTCACTCTAGAAAATCCCTCTTCTCTCTCTGTACTTCTCTCTCTCTCTCTCTCTCTCTCTCTCTCTCTCTCTAATTTCATCAAATAAATTAAGCAAAAGAATATTGCCTCTACCTTCCTTCTCCTGCACTCAAGAACGGCAGAGTTCCACATCTCCTTCTCTTAGTTTTTGTATTATAAGTAGAAGTTTTTTGAAAAAAATCAGCTACCCCCCAAAATAGTTTTGAAACATCACCTACCACCCATACCTTTCAAAAAGTACCAACTATCCCCAAGTAACTGACGGAGGAGACTGAAATCACTATTAGGCATTTTTACCCTTTTTGTTTTTCATTGATTTTTTTTAAAGTTAATAAAATGACTAATATAACCCTTCACAATTTTGTTCTCCCCTCTTTCTTCTCCTTCATCGTTCTCCCCTCACAGCGCTTCCTGCAGT
>CM053272.1:19335173-19395101 GCA_028583415.1 Protea cynaroides | reverse complement strand
ATAATTTATCCCTTCCTCCGAAAACCCTAGATGCTTTGTACCAAGAAAACCCTCCTTTTTGTACAGGAAACAATTAAAGCGCTGTTAATGAACACTTCAAGATGAAATCACGACCAAGCTCTCGTGAATCAAACCCTTGTATTTTTTTTGGGTTCTTGTTAAGTTTCCATTTTATTATCTGTTTTTACTCTTCTTATTTTCTTAGATTGGGAGTTAGTTCTTATGGGTTTTTTATTTCATGAATTTCTACTGTTAGTGTTTGCCGCTAACGTTTGCTTGTTATTCTGAATTGGGTAAATGACACCTTGGATATTTAAAAACGTCACCAAAAGTACCTAATGTTTAAAAAATTATATTTGAGATACCTAAACTAGAATAACTAGTTAAGTAAAATTTCAATTTTACTCAATTCTCTCTCCCAACGTTTCCTTCCCAATTTTTGCTTATGAAAAAATAAAATAAAATAAAAAAAGATAAAAGATAAAAGAAACATTTTCTTCCCTTCCACTCCTTTTTCTCTCATAACCTCTCAACCGCCGCCGTCCGCCCCCTCTCCCTACCCCACCTCCCTTGCCACTCCCCTCTCCTGTATCCCTCCATTTTCGGCACCTCCTCATCCTTCCCCTACCTCTCTCGCCACTCCCCACTCTCTCTAATTCCTAAATTGGACAAGCGGTAGAGAAAACAATGAATTACCTCTCTCGCCACTCCCCAACCTGCGATTATTTATTCTGTGTCATAGCCTGCGAGTCTAGTGTGAAGGATGAAGCAAGTGGAAAATTGCTTTTTGTTTTTTTCTGGTCTTTTGAAGCAGAGGAGGAAAAATGGTGCTCCGTTCGCCACTGTCTTCACCATCACCACGGCAACCACGTGTTTGTAATGATGAAAATTCTGTCACAAGCTTCTTGAATCTCTCCGAGTCAAGATTTCCGAAGATTATTATCAATGATAGCTATTAATAGATTTTCTTTCCTTCGAATTTGACATTATAAGACAGATCTATAGATTGAAAGGGGGAGAA
This sequence comes from Protea cynaroides, assembly GCA_028583415.1. Taxonomy (NCBI): domain Eukaryota; kingdom Viridiplantae; phylum Streptophyta; class Magnoliopsida; order Proteales; family Proteaceae; genus Protea; species Protea cynaroides. The sequence continues at coordinate 19,394,080 of CM053272.1, read as the reverse complement.
AAGAATGCTTTTTTTGGAAGAGGATTCCGGGCAAATGTAGAACAAAGGCAAGAAATTTCTCAGGCCTAGAAGAAAGAACCAATACCATACACTTCTCTTTTTCTTCATTGTTTCTCTCATTACCTCTGGCTTAATTTGGTGGTTCTAAACACATCATGGAAGATGTCCGAGACTCTTTTGCTTCTCCTCCATGGTATGTTTCGTCTTTCTTATGCTCATTTCGGAAGATGCAGACTGGGTTTCTTCCCTTCCCCCGTGCTGCTACTTATCTCTGTTTTCTGGTTTTGCTGAATTTTTCTTTTTTTTTCTAGCTAGACGCTTCAGGCATTTTAAGTTTTCCCTGATTTTCAATTGTTTTTTTGCAATGGGTACTTTTTTTTATTTTTCCTACTAGCAGAAAAAAAAAAAAAAAGGGCTTTTGTCGAGCATTTTGTGTTCTTCAAATCTCTCGATTCTCATCTTTTTGTCTACGTTTCTTTCTCCATTTTCTCTGCATTTTATTTAGGTGATCTTCTTTTTCCTTAGAGATTCCTCCGTGTCTGTTTATAGGCCTAGGTAATTCATTGTTTTCCCTTCTGCCTGTCCAGTTTAGGAATCAGAGAGAGTGAGGAGTGGTGAGAGAGGTAGGGGAAGGAAGAGGGGGTGGCCGAAAATAGAGGGGTACAGGAGAGAGGGGAGTGGCAAGGGAGGTGGGGGTAGGGAGAGGGGGCGGGCGGCGGTAGTGGAGAGGTTATGAGAGGGAGACCAGTAGAAGGGAAGAGAAGGGTTTTTTTTTTTTTTTTTTTCATAAGCAAAAATTGGGAAGGAAAGGTTGGGAGAGTGGATAAAATTGGAATTTTGTCTTCTGATTTAAGTATCCCAAACATAATTTTTCAAACGTTAGGTACCTTTGATGAAGTTTCTAAAAATGTTAGGTACCTTTGATGAAGTTTCTAAAAATGTTAGGTACCTACGGTGTCAATTACCCTTCTGAATTTGATGGTTAATGGGACAAATTGAACAAAGATAGGAACTCTTTTGGTATTGGATATACTGGAACTGTAGCTTGTTATGAGAATCGATTCTATAATGAGCCCTGATTTTTATTTGGAGGGAACCAACCCTTCTGACTCTTTTTTCTTTAAGGTTTCAACTGCAGATTGGTTCCAAGGTTGAAGGAGGGAGCGATTTGCAGATTGCACAAAATTATGCCGAAAAAAACATCATATCCACATCTCCTTAAGCCTTTCTTCAGTTCAAAAGAATGAAGGATGAAGAAGATGAGGAAAAAAGAATAGAAGACCAACCTAATGGGTGGTAAATGATGTTTATCAGTTTAAAATGAGAAAGATATAAATGTCTAGACAAAATTTCAATTCTATTCCATCAATTAGTGGAGAAACGTTTTAGAATTTTAAAATAATTGGGTGAAATTTTTCCTTATATAAAATACCATTATTACCAAATTTGAATTTTGCAATCCTTATCATATATATAAGGATCAACTTGTAAGAGGAAATATTTTATGATCAAATTGCACTTAAAATTTGCTAGGATAAAATCCAATAAATATGTGATCTTTCCATAAATTTTCCACAATGAAAATTTTATAAATTAAAAAAAAAAAAGGACAATATAAATTTGGGTTTCACGATAAAATATTCCTTTCCAACAATTTTACTCCTTAACAAAGAGAACTTATATGCTAAAAATTTATAAATAAAAATATAATTCATTTATTTAATATGGAAATCAACATAGATAAAATTATATTAGCACAGACCTCTCTCTCTCTCTCTCTCTCTCTCTCTAGAGTTCTAAAGAGAAGGGGAAGGGGAAGGGGAAGGGGAGAGTGACACATTAAGACATAGGTGCAAGAATTGTAAACCCCTTAATGCCGATTGATGGTCTCTGGCAATTTCTACAAGCTTGCGGCAGCAATTTGCAGAAAGTAAATCTGGATTACCCTTAGAAATGGCATCAACGAAATCTCTCAGACAGACAATAAGGGTCTCTGATATCTGGTGATCAACTTCTGGTGGTTGTGTAGGTTCTTCAAATTCAGCAAAACCGTAGCCATCAAGATCACTGGTTGGTTGCGGCCCTAAGTTCGTGGATAGGATCACCGGAATAATAGTTGCAAAAGTGAAGAACACCATTGCCATGAGCATGACACCATTGAACCTGGCCATTGTTGATGAGAAAGAAAAAGTTTTAGGATGAACTCAACACCATGAGAGACTGGGGTTCTTATATTGTGGTTGGCGAACGTTTCTTCTGAAACAGCCACAAATCCCTGTGACCAAGGGGATTTGAATCCAGATACGTACGTAGGAGCAGTTAAGGATAAAATGGAAGGAAATAATCGAAGAGATTTGAGTCCAGATACCAGGTAGGAGCTGTCAATCATCTTTATCTCCTCATCAATGCTGCATTTTATATTTTCCACAAATCACTCTAAGATTTGGAAATTCAAAATAGCCTACAACCTCTCCGAATAATTCCATTCTGATCTGGGCTTGGATACTCTCCAGCCCTGTAGCCCCATTTACACTGTTAGATTACATTGGTGCATGTGCAGATGTGTTCTCAACGGCCCAGACGGGCTGCATGGCCTCCTGATCTCGAGTTTGAAATTTAAATATCCTCTATTACTATTAAGGGAATTATGTGAAAAGGGTTTCTTCTTACCTTAATTATTTTTATTATTGTTAATTAATAATCTTGAATAGGTACCAAAAAAATATTAATAATCTTGAATAAACTGAAACCGAGCCCATTCTTGAAATGTATTATTAGAATGGAAAATGCATTCCAGTAATGCATACCAAATGCAGTCCAGCTAGTACTGAGATCTCTCAATTTAACTAGTTTGTTTTTGATCTTTTTGGTACCATGATTCGGTAAGTTTTGACATAAAATTTTATGTGTAACATTTTATATGTAATTTTTTTTCAATGTTGGTTTTGAAGAGATAAAATACAATGATCTATGAGAGGGAGGGAAAAAGAAAAAAAAAAACAAACATTGAAATTTTCTATACATATAAAATGTTTTACGTAAAATTTTACATGAAAGTAAATGGAGCCAAATGTTTTCCTCCATTTTCCTTGACTCTGAAGACTGTTTATAAATTTGAGTTTTTTTTATATTTATTTTCTATATTGTATTCTCCATCTAGCTCCATATTTCTGTGAAGATCCTGTAGTTTGTATAATAACCTTTTTTATTTTTTTATTGGATTCAACTAAATACTTATTCTCTTTTACCAAAAAAGAAAAAAAAATTGAACAAAATACTTATTCTCCATAATAGTATATCTTCTTTATTTTTTAAGTTCCCCTTCTCGGTTGTAGGTATCCATAACTCAGATCACAATATTTCTTTTCTTTCCTTTTTTTTTTTTTTTCCTTTATTCTTCCATGATTGTTAACAAACTATTCCTCTGTCTTGGGCCTCCGTGGTGTTGTGCGGTTTGGTTTGGTTTGTCGGGAGACCTGTTTTTTTGTTCAGTTTTGCTTGTTGTGCTCTCTCTCCCGGGTTAATAAATGTTGTTTAAATAGTAGTTGAGAAGTTACTTATCTATTTGTTGAAGAATCTGTTGATGAAAACTATAATTGATATTCAAGACACTGTGTTTGAAGCTGGGTCATATCTCAACCGATACTGTTCTAAAGACAGAATTTGTCCCCAAATGTGCAAGTGCAACCAAGTTGTATTTCAAATCTGGCTGCAAGATAAAATAACTTCGACTTCCCGCATTAAACATGCACTAATCTAATGCGCCCCTTCAAGTACTTCGAAGTGGTGCTAAAGCAAATGCAGATGAGCGATAATGGCAAAAATCGATTTTATGAAAATCAATAGTAAATTCGACGGGAGGATAGCATATTGTATAGACTATTAGAGAGGGTGAGAGAAGTAAAGAGAGAGAGAACTAACTATAAAATTCGGGTTCCATGAAGGTTTCCCTTACCCTATTTATAGAGTAAGACATGCTCTTTCAAGGCACCCTTAGTTCTAGGTGTGTCCTTTCATTCCAACAGCCCAGATCATCAGATCTTGATCTGAGGGTTCAAATCACACTCCTTGCCAAAGGATCTGTTTCATTGAACAGATGCACATCTATGATCTAACAGCTTGGATTTTCTGATTCTAATCCAAGCATTGAGATTACACCTTTTCCCAAAAGATCTGTTCCATTGACAGATGTGCCCTTACGATCTTAACGACTTGGATTGACTAATCCCAATCAAAGCATTCAAATCAAACCCCTTTGGTAAGAGTGTGTCTGTTTGAATAGTAATACCTATTCAATTAAACCAACGAATCCGGTTTAGTTTGGATCAAACAGGATAAACCGTATCCAATCCAACACAAACCAAAACTAAATCAGCTTCCATAAAAAAAATTTCTTGAGCTCGCCTCACCGGCAAGGCGTGCGAATATGTGAAAAGCAACCCAAAGCCGACCCAAACACAAGAAAGGAAAGAGTCTTCCATTTAAATTATCATATCTCTTATAGTTCCCAAAACTATATATAAAGTACCCCATAGTCTCTTCGACTTCCCATGTGGGACTAAAGAATAAGAGTTACCACGCTTATAGCATTATCCAAGGGGTCTTGAGTTCCAACTTCTTTAAATCCACCTCAAGAACCTCTCAAATCCACATACCATGAAAAGCAAAAACCAAAATAGCTTTATATTTTGAAATTTTACATTTGCTTTTTAAAAAAATTAAATAAAATACAACAATTCCCCCACAAGTTTCAAAATAGAAACCTATAAAACAAATAATTGTCTCAGCACCTTAAAACAGTAAGACACATCATCGTAGATGTCTTTTGGACTTGAATCTGTACTAAGTCTAGCAAGCCACGCTACAGAGTACGAGTTGAGTCAAACTCATTGAACACTTCCTCATTGGTGTAACGGACTGTCCTACCAGCTATGTCCTACTATTTGACCATTCATTATACCCTTTCTATAAATGGACATTGTGGCCTGTCCTTATATTGGGTCATGAATATTTGGAGAATTCTTCCATTAAAATTCTCATCAGAAGCGGTCATACTTCCTACATTCACTTAGATCAACCCATAGTATGCACCATGGTTAACAATCTCGCGTTTGTCTCTGTTATGCATTCTTCTTGTTTCTTTAGGGTTTCAATACCCTAGGTTTTTGTCTCTGGTGATGACTTCTCATCCAAGTCTTTCGTTTCCCTCTGCATCGTTATTGTATCCATCCAACAATCCAGGCCATATACTGGTAACTCAGTTCCTAAATGGGAACAACTATTCAACCTAGAAGAGGGCTATGCTTGTTGCTTTGGGGGCCAAAAACAAATATTGCTTTGTTGATGGTTCTTTTCCTCGTCCTGATGCATCTATGGACTCCTCTGCTGCTACAGCTTGGGACCAATGCTATCTAATGGTAATGTCGTTGATTTACAATAGTCTCATGAAGGATCTCCATGATAGTGTTCTTTACGCAGACATTACTCATGATTTGTGGCTTGATCTTGAAAGTTGATTCTCAAGGTAATGGACGTAGAGTGTATGAATTGAAAAGAAATATAGCTCTTCTCCATTAAGACACCCTATCAGTCTCCAGTTATTTTTCAGCCTTAAAGATTCTTTGGGATGAACTGAGTTCCCATGTCCGTCTGCCCATATGTACTTATGGCTCTCTTCCTCTCTTTCTGGAACATATTTAGACTGAACGAGTTTTTCAATTTTTCATGGGCCTGAACAATGTTTATGGCACAGTTCGTACACAGATTCTAACTACCGATCCTCTGCCTTCTGCTAGTAAGGCGTATTTGCTAGGTCTCCAAGAAGAACGTCACCGCGGTTTATTTCTGCAACAAGTCAGTCGAAAGAATATAGGGTGTGTTGTTAATCGTATGAATGATTCAAGAAATTCTGGTAATGTTGAATCTAGAAGTAAACCATTCTATACACAATGCAATAAACATGGTCACATAAAGGACACCTGATATGAGCTATATGGATTTCCACTAGGTTATCATGTTCATTGGTCTCCTAGATCTAGTCAGACTCCATCTCCTCAATACATATGGCATTTGATAGTTCCTCTGTTATAGAACCTGCTTGCTCTTCACCTACCTCCATATTGCCTCCACCACCACCTTCCACGGTTTTACCACTACCTCCACTCAGTACCAACAACTTATTTCTTTCCTGAACAATTCTTCACCAACTGCAAATTTCGTAGGTATGCATGTATCTTACTACTAACCTTGCTTCTACAAATTCCTAGGTTATTGACTCAAGTGCTTCCCATCATTTCTCCCCCTTTCCGTCTTCTTTTTCTTTGTCAGTTTCTTCCACTACCCATCCCCCTGTTACTCTCCCTGATGGCACTAAATATTCCATTACAAGTATTGGTCATCATCAGCTCTCTCTCAATTATGTTTACAGGATATATTTCATATCCCTAAATTTGCTTTTAACCTGTTATTGGTTAGTCAACTTATAGCTTCATTACGCTACCAAATGACAATTTTTTCCACCTTTTGTGTCTTTCAGGACTTGTCAATGAGGATGGTGACTGGAGTGGGGCTAATATGTGATGGACTATACTACTATGAACCTCCTCTCCCTGCTGTGGCTATGTCTGTTTCTTCTCAAACTTGGCATTTCAGGTTGGGTCACCCCTCCCCTCATTCTTTTCATCTCCTTGATGTTACAACATTTAATAAGTTTTGTGATGTATGTCCTTTATTTTTTCTTTTCTTTTTTTCTTTTTTGATACTTGTGATATATGTCCATCGGCGAAACATTCTCGCTCTCGTTCTCCTACTAGCATTAGTAAAACCTCTGTAGCTTTTGAACTATAACATTGTGATATCTGGGGTCCATATTCGACTCCCTTACATACTGGTTGCCATTATTTTTTGAGTTTTGTGGATGATTATTCACATACTACTTGGGTATTTCTCATGCGGCATAACTCTGAAACATTCAATTTTTTGTTTAATTTTTTTGCCGTTATTTCTATTCAGTTCTCTGCAACAGTAAAAAAAATTCGGACTGACAATGGGTCAGAATTTCTTTCCTCTTCTCTGCAAACCTTGTTTCAATCCCTTGGTAATATCCATTAATTAACCTGTGTTTACACTTGTTGTATTTTAATTATATTTTTCAGTATTATTATTTTTATAGTAAAAAGTAAAGTTTCAAAATAAAGTTATTTTGGTTTTTTCCTTCTTATAGTATGTGGTTTGAGAGGGTATTGAGGTGGAGCTAGTGAGGTTGGATCCCAAGACCTCAAGTTAATACAAGTATGGTTGGTTTCTTTTCTTAGTCCCACATGGGAAGTGAAAGAGGTTGTAGGGTACCTTATATATAGTTTTGGGAACTATAAGGGATAGGGTAATTTGGAGGGAAGTCTCTCTCCTCCCTTGTGTCTGGGTTGGTTCCAGGTTGCTTTTCACACACTCGCCGGGGGACCGATCCGTGCCATGCAGTGCCGAGTCGGTCGATAGGCCGTGTTGTGTCGTGACGCTGTGCGGTGCGGGTGTGGGTCAACTCAAGATATATTTTTTAGAGTTTGATTATCTTTTGGTTTATGTTGGATCGGATGCGGTTCATTCCGTGACCCAAACCAAAACCGGATTCATTACTGAATAGATATGACTATTCAAAGGGACACACTTTTACCAAAGGGGTTTGATCTGAACGCTTGGATTAGGATCAATCAATCTAAGTCGTTAAGATCGTAAGGACACATCCATTCAATGGAACAGATCCTTTGGGAAAAGGTGCGATCTCAATGGTCAGATTAGATTCAAATAATTCAAACCGTTAGATCGTAGAGGTGTATCTATTCAATAGGACAGATCCTTTGGTAAATGGTGTGATCTAAACCATTAGATCAGGATCTAATGATCTGAGCCGTTGGAATGAAAGGACACACCTACATCTAAGGATGCTTAGAAAGGGCATGTCCTACTCTATAAATAGGATAGTAGGAGCCCTCTATTTGGTTCGAATTTTTTATGAAACTATTGCTCTCTCTTTCTCTCTCTCTCTCTCTCTCTCTCTCTCTCTCTCTCTCTCTCTGATAACCAATACTATATGCTATCCCCCTGTTGATTTTTATTTTGATTTATCATATAAATCAATTTTTTCCATTATCGACATCTGCATTTGCCTTGGTACCACTCCGAAGTACTCAAAAGGGCGTCTTAGACCAGTGCAGGTTTAATACGGGAAGCCAAGAAACTGCTTTATCTTGGAGTCAGATTTGCGTCAAAACCCGGTTGCACCATTGGGGCAAATTCTGTCTTGAGGACAGTATCGCTTATGATACGACTCAGCTTCAAACTCTTTATTTGTTGCAGTGCAGTCTTCATCATCGGAACAAGTTATTTCTCAAATAAGATACGACATTAAATTTTACAACAACACTCCTCTGCAAAATGAAGTTGTAGGAGAAAACATTGTCATCTTCTTTAGGTTTCTAGGTCATTACGATTCCAGGCTCACATACCATTACAATTCTGAGGTGAGTGTATTTTCACAGCTTGTTATCTTATCAATAGATTACCCACTCATCTACTATCGGGTAAATCTCCATATAGACTTTAATTTCATAAACCTCCCTCTTATGTACAGTCATCTTCAACATTTTGGTTCTCTCTATTATGCTAGAAACCCATCATCCTAATAAACACAAGTTTTCTCCTCTTTCCTCACCTTGTGTCTTTGTGGGCTATCCTATCAATCGGCGTGGGTATTGGCTATATGACATGTCCACTCAGCTTTATCTTCACCAGTAGGGATGTTCAGTTTTATAGAAATAATTTTTTTCATTTAAATCTCCATCTACTATATCTGTCCTGCTTATTCTGTAGTTCTTCCTTACCCGGTGTCTCCTATATCTGCCCCAGCCCACCGTTTCATGATCCACCTACCGAAACCAATACATCATCTCAACCCATTACCCCATTATAGATCCCATTACCGACCCTATTACTGACCCGACCCCTGACCAAATCCATGCACCTCGCAGATCCACTCGAATCAGTCATTCTAATACCCAATTGAGGGACTATGTATGCACCTCCGTCATTTCTCAGCCTCCTTCAGCTCTATCTCTTGCGGCTACAAGTACTCTTTATCGTATACAATCTCATCTTAATTTGTTTCTTTTCTAATAATACCTATAAGAACTTACTCACAAGACGATGCTCTCAAACTGAGCCTCGTTCTTATACTTAGGCAATACTTAGGCAAACAAATATCCCAAATGTAAGATAACCATGTCCGAGGAAATGAATGCTTTAACAGAAAATAAAACTTGGATACTTGAGCCATTACCTCCTGGTACACGGGCCATTAGCTGCAAATGGATCTTTAAAATAAAACGGTATGCCAATGGAACAATTGAAATGTATAAAGCCTGGTTAGTGGCCAAAGGCTTCATGCAATTGGAAGTTTTAGATTTCCATGAAACCTTTGCACCCATTGCAAAATTGGTAACCGTACACTGTCTTATTGCATTAACTACACATAATTGTTGGTCATTCTACCAATTCGATGTTAAGAACACTACAACTATCCTCATTTTTGGTGACAGAACTTGGCGACAGGAACTAAATTCATGTGGGAAAAAATCATTTTTGGCCACGGTATTTTGGTTCCCGTTACCAAATATCATAGAGTTTACAGACGATCACAAAATTCCCGTGGCCAAAATCATTTTTGGCCATGGTATTTTGGTTCCCGTTGCCAAATATCATAGAGTTTATGCCCAAATTCCCATGGCCAAAATCATTTTAGCCGATGGGATCTAAATTCTCACGGCCAAAAATCATTTTAGGCGACGGGACTTAGATTCCCGTGGCCAAAAAGCATAGAGTTTAGAGATGGGATCTAAATTCATGTGGCCAAAAATCATTTATACACCGGTGGGATCCAAATTCCAGTCAAAAATTATTTTAGCAACGGAATCTAAATTTGGCCGATGGTATCTCATATCCCGTGGCTTAAATAATCTTATCCGACGGGATCTAGAGTCCCGTCGTTGAAAATAGGGCAGAGTTTTTAATTTATACTTTACCTTTTTGCACTTTTGCTTATCACCTACCCGCACCCTTCTCCCAGCTCTCTCGCTCCCACTCTCTAACGCTCTGCTCCTCCTCTCTCCTTCTCTCTGACACTCTGCTCCTCCATCATTCGATGGTAAATGACTCTCCCATCATCTGCGATGAAGGTAACATCTCTCTCCCTCTCTCTGTATCTCTTTGTCTCTTTATTTCCATCTTCCTAGGATTAGGGTTTAGGGCTGCTGTGGATAGGGTCCAAGGCTGCTACTTACTGTAAATCGAAGTCCATCCGCCTAGGGGTGCTGAGCTTCTTCGTTCCCATGCCTTCTTACCGATTTCACCCAAACAACACCCGAATAACCTCGAACATGGCATAGTATAGAGATCGAATCCTCAGTGGTTGACTGAAGGTGTATTATCGTGTTTGATGTATGAACTTCAACCAAACCCTATTTTGGATTAGCAAGGATCGGTTGGGTATTCTATTACTCTTCACTATCTATTCAAAATCTTGGCATGACAGGTTATTAGAAAAAAGGAAAAAATTATTTGGGGGCAACAGGCATTGGTGTGAACTTCTCCAACTAAGGTAACCCGAATTGTTTCATTTTTTTGGCATTTCTCTTTGGGGTTGTTGTTTGGATTCTATCGTTATTATCTGCTGAATTTCCTGTTTCTAAAGCTTTTGATAGTTTTAGGCATTCAACATTGAAGTGGGTTCGGGAACATTCACAATAGCTCCCTAGGCATGGAGTTTGGTGCTAGAGATTTTTTCTAGGGGTTCAGTTGATTTGGGGAGATTAGAGGGTATTTGCATTCAAAGAAGAATTACTAGCAAAGGCTTCGAAGCTTAAAAATGGGGTTGGGGAAGAGTTTCTTTTTTCTTGTTATTGTGTTTGATTAATTTGAAATTTTGTTTTTTGTCTCTAGTTTTTCCTTTTTTTTCTTGATGTATTTCTGCAATTTGAATATCTTAGAAATATATTTGCCTTCTTCAATTTGGTATTTATTTCTTATATGTAGGGATTAAGTCAAGGTATCAATCACTGTGTAGTTGAGTAGTTCTACACATTGTTCAGCCAATAGCGGCAGATCATTGGGTGACATAACAATTGTTCTGGCCTTTTGGGTGCAGAGACGCAAGGATTATATGGGATCAGAAGACTGGTCGCTCAAGAGGGTTTGGTTTACTTCTTTTCATAACCAGCCGGTAAATATATTGTCATATGAAATTTTGTTTTTTCAAGATGGTCTTACTAATTTTATCTTCTGCCCAGGATGCCCAAAGTGCAATAAATAATTTAACAGGTAAGGGATCTATTGTACATCAATCTAGGTTTTCCCCCATCATTTTGATTGTACTGCTCCAATCTGTGGTGTTTTGTTCTTATTTCATGTCAACACTTGAAACATTGTTGCCACCAAGTTATTCAATAAAAAATTACCAAAATTGATTAATTTTTAGATTAACTTTATTCTATGGTTATTGTTATTGAGCTCAGTTTTTTTTTTTTTTCCCTCTCGGAAGAGGAGTCAGAAAGCCCAAAATACTCTAAATCAATAGTAGTTTGTTGTAGCCTGTATGGTATCTCTTTTTTATTTAATACATCCTTGGCAACTGTCTAGTTATTTGTTATGTTCTGTTTAATACAATTTCTAGATCATTTGCATCTAGTAAGAAAATTCATGATCAGGTCAGGCAATATATCTTTTCCCCCAATTTTTGACAAGTTCAAAATTGGAAACAATTTCATATTTCAGAGTCTATACCACTTAGTCTTTAGGATCAATCCAAAACTGAGTCAGATGGGAGAGTTACAAGTCATTCTCACTTGTGTTCCATGCAGGCAAAAGACAATATTATTTATGTAAGACCCGCAAGCCACGAATCCGGTCTAACCTTACATTCTCGTGTCGTGACCGGTCTTCCTATCATGGTAGGGCCAAGTGGACCAAGTGTGTAAAGAAACCACAAGGTTAGGTATGAAATTGAACCCAAAATCATCTATTTTGGAGTGTGTGGTCGCATACCTAAACAGGTGTGGTCGACCACACCTTAGAATAATGCAACCACTGGAGTCTGGGACGTGTGGTTGCAATTTTTGACTATGTGGTCGACCGGTTCTGCGACCCACATGCGACCTCACGAAGTCAAACAGACTCCGTGATTAGGAAACCTTCCTAATCTGAAGAGGGTTCTTTCCTTATCTATGTGGGACTCTATATGGAGGACTTTCCTCTATATATAGGATATCCATTAGCCTCTTTCATCCTTTTAGAACTCAAATTGAAAGAGAGAGAAAGAGAAGAGGAGGAAGAGAAGGAGAATTGAAGAGGAAAACTAAGAGGAGGAATTTCAAAGAGAACTCTGAATCTTCAACAAGTTTAAGGTATGAAAATATTCCCCACATTGGTTGAATACCTAGAATAGATCATGGAGGAGATAGTGATTCAAAGTGAGACCTCAATCATCAAACCATAGACAAATTCTAAGAGATCCATGGAGGGAATCTATTAAGATGATGGATTATGTAAAATATAAATTTTAAGCTATAGAACAATCATAGGAAGAATCATGATGATAAGTCAAGGAATCAAAACATGAAGGAATTCAGTTGGGAGTGGAAAAGTCGACCATCACATGTGTGGTCGCATGTGTAGTCGCATGATATGCGACCACACGAGGCACATGTGATCAACCACACACCCTCGGGAAAGTTCCAGGGAGGGTGTGGTCGCACGCCCTCGAAAAAATTCCAGGGAGGGTGTGGTCGCATGTATGGTCGCATGATATGCAACCACACATAGCGACCACACGCCCACGGGGAAGTTCAGGGAGGGTGTGGTCGTATGTATAGTTGCATGATATGCGACCACACACCCTGTGGTCGCAGAAACTGAGACCACAGGTGCAGTCGCACCTGCGACCACTCAGCTTCTGAAAGTGAGTTAATGAAAATAAATTCTATTTTAAAATCTATAAATTTTTTAGGTTTTCAAGTGGTCTGAAAGTGATTTACAAAGCTTGGACGAGGAACAAGCATCGACCAAAGGTGAGGGAACAAGACCTAAATTAATTGGCTAATAATAAACTGTTTTACTTATTGAGTCCAATGCCATGAATGATTCGATGCTTGTATGTTTGTAATGTGCATTTCACATGTCATCCAATATTTCTGCTATTACTATTCATTCATATTTAATTTTGTTTATTTATAACATGATGATGATGATGTTAGGAATAGGCATGTGAATGTATGTGTGTGGTTAGTGTGCTTGATGCGAGTGGAGCATCAGGGAGAGGACGTGACACTGTGGTTCATCCTGGTCACCAGACTATAGTTCTATCTCTACTCAAGTCTTGCCCACTAACATCGTCGTATCGTCATTACCTTAGCAGAACTATTACGTCATAGGGCATCAGGGGAAGTAGTCTCGGACCATGTAGTCTCTAACTCTGTCGGGGGACCTTAGTTCTATCTCTATGGACGTATTAAGGGATGCTGGGGTGAAGCCTTGGATACACTGTTTGGCATTAGGATTGGTTTGTTGCGAGTCCAGTTTGCAAGCCCTCGCCAATAGGGGCTTACATGTTGGTATGGGTAGGGTATCAGGAGAAGTGTTATGCAGTGTTTGATCCGGGCACTTTAGCTCTATCTCTATTCCATGATGGGTGCATGTGGAACGGCAATGGTGTTTGATCCATTGGATGGCTTCACACACTCGTGTATAGAGGTGCGGTGGCCACCAATCCTTTCTATAGCACATTGTAAACTTATAAACCAGACCAAAGATATGAATTGAATGCATGCATATATTTGTTGCATTGTTTTGTTTTCTCACTGAACTCCAGTTGGAGAGCTGACCCTCGCGCACGTAATTTTTTTTAGTTTCTGATGTTCTAGGTATTACGGTTGAAGATTATATCGACACGCCAACATATGAACAGGTGGCGGCTATGGATGAGCAAGCTGTGGAGGACTATTATGATTCGTTAAACGAGCGTTTCAACTATGGATGCACTTAGTGTTTAACTTTCGTATTTGGATATTTGTAATATGTATTAAATTATGTTTTGGTTACTTGGAGATAAATGAAATATTAATTATTTATCATGATTAGACCTCAGTTCATTATTAATAAGACTTCCGCTATTTACTTTATTATCTCTGATTAATTGGAACGTTTTTTGGTTTAACATGGTTGGCATAGCCTATACGAGATCTTGATTGAACCGTTGGTTTATTGACGGTTCATCACACCATTCCGGTTGGTCCAGAATTGGGGTGTGATAATTTACCAATAGAAATCATGGGGGAAACCCACACACACACACACACACACACACACACACACACACACACACACACACATTCAAAAGGGTTGAATCATATTGGCTTCAGAACAACTACATGTGGAATCTCATTTTTAGTTTCAGCACTACATGTGGAATCTTATTTGTTACTTTGTTTGGTACTCTATTCTTGTCCTATACCTTTCATCAAATGCCATATTCATATCCTATAACATCTTGATATTGAAAGATGATATTTCCGATGCCATGTAATAGCAAAGGAACCATACCTGTTTGTTTCATTGGTAGGATGAAAACAGATTTTATTAGAGGATTTCTGCCCATATTCTAAGCTTTGGTAACACCTAGTAAAAGTAGTAGATTGTCGCTCTAACCTCTTAACATACATGTACAGGTCTCTCTTTTGTTAACAAAATCTTATTCTTACTTATTAACAGAATATTTAGAATCATTTGCAATTAAAAAATCTATACTAGAGTAGGTCAATCAATTGCAATAGTTGTGTGTTCATATGAGCACAATCAATTTGATAACATGTTGTGTTAGGCTTGTATACATTTACAGAATTGGTGAACGAGTCATGTCTAGGATGAGTCCCATTGCCACCCTCTGTCTTCTCTTCATTGTCCTTCTATTGCATGGAAGAAACAAAAGGGAGGGAACTAACTAAATGGAAATATACTTAGGAGGTCTGCAGCCAATCAAATATACATGAATGCATAAAAAGCTCTATCCTAATGATCTAGCTTTTCCTTTATTGGTTGAAATATGCTTTTCTATAAACAATTTACGGGATTTATCTCTTCATTTGTGCTACATTCAAGTATGAAGGAGGTTTCCTTTTCTCCTATTCTAAGGCTCTTCCCTCATCAACAAGCTACCTTACAAGGAGATATTATATGAGGATTTCCATGTAGTACAGGTTCTTGAAAGAGTCCTTCTGGATCTTCTTGGTCTTCTATTTTCTCAACATAAACGTTACTTGTGTTATTCTGGGCAGATATATATCACCAGGTACTTGACTTTTCTTGCCATAGTCTTTACTTGAAAATATAACCATGCAGAAGCTAATATCGGTGGGTTTATTTACTTGAGAATATAACCACGCAGAAGCCTTCCCATTAATAAGATTAAACCTGCATATTTGATTATCAATGGAGTTGTGTACTTTATGCAGGTGATGGATTTCCAATATGCTTTGTTGTTCAAGGGATAAGATATGGTCTGCATTACATTTAGAGTAGAAAGATTTATTACTAACTTTACTCGGTTTAATGTTTTAGTTGTTAAATTGTAATGTATAACTTGGGACTAGATGCAATAAGCATTTTCTTATGATTAATTTTTCTAAGCGTTTCAATTGTCTAATTTTTTAATGGATGATATCCTCAGCTTATTGGTTTTGGTTTATAAATTTCAAGTTACTCCCTTAGCATTCGTTTTGCTCCATTCATGTCCTTCAAATCTACATCCTAATTTATTGGAACAGGTATATGATGTGATTTTGTTGTTAGCAACAAGTAAATTATTCATTGATTTGTATGTGCAAAAGGGAGTTTTTTATTTCTTAAAAAAAAACATTTTTCCCAACGGTAATAAATGTTCCGTCGGTAAAATATATATTTTCCGACAGAAATTTTATTACCGTTAGAAAAAATACCGATTTGCCCGTGATAGAATTTTTTATTTTTTGCGACGGTAATATAGTTTCCGTCGGTAAAAATATAAATTTTTCTTCTAATATTTTAACCACAGAAAAAATGCGAATTTACACCCACGACAAATACACCGACAGAAAATATGACAGAAACTAGTCCATCGGTAAATATCAAAGGCGATGGGAACTTATTTTTGACAATGGAAAATTTCTATCGCCAAAAATGAGGATTGTTGTAATAGAACGCATTTGGGATCTTGATGAGGAAGTTTACATGGCTGCCCCTCTTGAGTATACCATTAGTGGTGCACCTTTGTCCTCTAGTCTAGTGTGTCGTTTTTTAAAATCCTTGTATGGGCTCATACAGACCCTTGGACAGTGGAATAGAAAATTTATGGATGCTTTTATACAAATGGTTTTTCTTGGTCCTTGGTAGATGCATTGTTTACCTTTCGTAATGGGCAAACATTTACTACCAAGTTAGTATATTTTGATGATATAATCATCACAAGTACTGATGAGTCTTACATCACTACCACAAAGGCCCACTTACATGATCAGTCTTTTCACATTAAGGACTTGGACCAAGTCACATACTTCCAAGGCATTGAAGCCATTCATACACCAAATGGCCGGCCTTCTTCTATCATAAAAAAAAAAAATTGCAGTGGATATATTGACGGATTCTGATCTTCTTGGAATACCAATACTGTCTTATCCAATTATGTTTCGTCGCTTGGTGGGTAAACTAATCTACCTTAAGGTGACTAGGTCATACCTTTGTTTTTTATTTATATATTAAACCAATTCATGCATACTCCACGTGAACCACACCTCCAAGCAGCAACTTGTGTAATACGATATCTTAAAGGCTCACTATCACTTGGCCTTCACATGTCACATGATATATCTCTGGTACTTACAGGCTATTGACTCTGATTGGACTAGCTGCCCATTCACTCAACAATCAACTACAAGATATGTAGTATTTTTTGGATCCAATCCAATTTTTTGGAAAACGAAGAAGCAACATATAGTATCTCGTGTCTCAACTGAAGCAAAGCATCGAGCTCTAGCTCTGTTATCATGTGAGCTTACTTAATTAAAATCATTATCCAATGATTTGGGCTTATCACATTGATTTCTTATATCAGTGTACTGTGATAATCAAGCTGCACTATATATATATATATATATATATATATATATATATATATATATATATATATATATATATATATATATATATATATATATATATATATATAAAATCATTATCCAATGATTTGGGCTTATCACATTGATTTCTTATATCAGTGTACTGTGATAATCAAGCTGCACTATATATATATATATATATATATATATATATATATATATATATATATATATATATATATATATATATATATATATATATATATATATATATCGATTAACCCAGTGTTTTATGAATGCACTAGACACATAGAAGTTGATTCTCATTTCATTAGAGAGAAAATTCAACAAAAAAATATACAAACTCTGTCATATTCAATCCAAATAACAGCGAGCCGATTTATTCAAGAAAGTTTTGGGCCAGGGCCCCACTATCGCTTCTCATCAGCAAGCTTGAACTTCTGCTTCAGACTCTGTTAGCTTGAGAGGGCATGTTAACATGATACTGCCACATATCATGTATATTTTAATTGTTGTTGTTGTTAGTTGTATTTATCTTATTTTACATTTTCTATTATTTCTGTTTTGCTTACATGTCTTCTTTACTACTACTTTTATAAGAACACATTGTAGACAATACTTTTCACTTAATTATGAAAACACTTTGAAGTCCGATCTCGTCCAGATTTCATCACTCTGTCATGAAAAACGTAACCTAAAATATATATTTACTACGATATTTTATTTATTGTTGTCATAAACAATTTTATTCGATGGGATTTTAGATACCATCATTTAGAATCATTTTATACAGCGGTATTATGAATACCATCAATCGTAAATCATTTCTGGGCGACGTACTGATAATAAATGGATGTTTTCTGAATCTGCGCACCTCATGGGTTGTTAATATTTGTTTCAGTATTTTGGTTTACTATAACTAGCTGATATGTGTATGCATGGGGTTATTTCATATCATTTCAGAAAAATGATATTTTTTTAGTGATATGCAGAATTATTTTAATATCTATCATTAAATGTAAATTTCGGCCAAAATAGAAACCCTTTAGATCTGCATATGGATAATGAAATATGTGTGTTTTTTATGTTGTAGTTATACAGATTGAATTAATAGTGCTTTTTTCCCTTTTTATACTTAAGATTTTTTGGCATTCTCCTTCATATTGAACTTAAAAAGCTTCTTCTTTTTTTTTTTTATGTAAACTTTGCATACAAATCATAAACACATTTAATTTACATATGCATATTTGAATATAATTATGGAAAAAAAAAAGTCATGTTATGACCAAAAATAATGAAAGATGCTTAACATCGTAATCAATCTTCTTCTTCTTCTTTCTTTTTATTTTTTTACAATATTCTAGATAAAATAAGACACCTTTTTGAAATCCCTCTTTTTCCTTTGACTTAAAGTAATTTGGATATAGGATAATGGGCAATCAAAAGAAGGTTACAACTTCTTAAGTTCACCTGTTTTTGTTACAACAAGTAACACCAGAAAATCTGGAAGTATAGGGGCCGAATAGATAGTTTGAAATTTCTGAACATATATGTGCTGCTAAAAATTTCTAATTAAGGCGAGGAGAAAGATGAAGGGAATGGACAAGAACAAAATCATTTTCATGTCATAAACTTTTTCTTTTTTTGGTAGATCATGCATTTCTTAATAAAAATGTATTTCTCTCTTCTTTTGAATAGCTAAACATTTTCTATATTATTGAAATTTTGTTCAATGTTCATGATATTGGAGTTCTTTTCACATACATGGCTTCTCTTATTTCCATTTAAAATATTACAAGAGAACTTATATGGTAAAAATTTATAAATAAAAATATAATTCACTTATTTAATATGGGATTTAACATAGATAAAATTATAGGGAAAATTACTCAAACACCCCCTTTACAGTTGAAAAACTACATAGAATTATCTTGTTTTTACAAAAGCTACACAGACTACCCCTCTAATAATGCTTCCATACACTCTCACCCACACCGTTACTTACAACTTAACTGGAGAATGTCAAATTTTTTTAAAACAAAAATACTCTTAAAAAATGATTTATTGTTAAGCTCTTCAAAAAAAAACCCAAAGTTCTATCTTTCTTCTCATAAACTAAAACATAAAACTTGGTTACAGTTCCTGCAACAACAGGGACAATAAATCTCCCCCAAATGAGGCGAATCCATGATTATTGTTACAAAATTCAGAAATTGTGGTGAAATCAACAGACAAGAAACCCCCTCCATCACTTATGCTGCCAAGTTGAAACTCGATGGCAGGATAAAATCCCTGATGGGAACGTCGGAAAGAGCGCCTCCATTGGTCCAGTACCTTCTGCAAGAATTAAACATACATTAAGCCACAACTCATAATGTTGATCACAAGAGATGCTAGCAGAGGTTTGTTGCTTCTTCCGCAACAGAGGAGAGGTTTGTTGCTTCTTCCCCAATGGCAACGGCAAACAGAGATTGAGAGTCATTGTTGGTCTTGGAAAAGGCCGTTGACGACAGTAGATGTGGCAAGATCCCTTTTATTTCTCAGTTTCGGAGGGTCTCGAAAAATGGTCGTCCGTTTGACGATGGAATAGATGTGGCATCTGTTTTGGCCTGCAAGAGTGACCCTTGGGATGTATTCCCTGACCATTCAGATGGAGGCAAAAAAAAAAAAAAGAATTTACCAGTGTGTGATCTGGCGTACTCAGTGACCAGCTTCTTACTTACACCTCCAAATGAATGAGAAGTAGGCTCTGAACCGATGAGGAAAACAAAAATAAAAAAACTGACGGCTAATCTTGACAAAATTAATGGAGTAATTGAATCACACCATTGGTTTCCCCCTCTTCTCTCCTGATTTTCTCCTTCTTGTGTGAATGAGAGTACTTCTGAGAGTACTTGAGATTTTTGTCTAACTGTTGCCAGAACTATAAACTTGGGTACTTAGAAGAAGTGAACCAGTACTAGAACAAAATCACATTTCTGCTTGGAAAAGAAGAAATGTTGCCGATAGAATGCTAGGTCGCCATCGTCGGAGAAGATGAAAGTAAGATGACCAAACCCCCTTTTTCTTCTCACCTTGTTCTCAGTCGATGGCTAGGCGATTGAACAACGGTTTCTTGGGCTCTTCGAACCCAAGCTGCCGCCACAAGCCTGATCGCTCCTGTAGACTTCTGAGTGGTCTTCAGTGAAATGATACGCTCTCAAAGCTCGCTGGTGATTGGATTCATCAGAATATTATCCACTGACATCATGTTCCCAATTCCCACCTCTATTTCTAATACTTCAACTTTTTGTTGAAGGGAGGTGTGATGACTAAGGGAAAGGGAAGCAGAAGGATTGAACATACCTGGTGAACTTAGAAGTTCCAACTAGTTTAAGCAGGAGAAGAGGAATAAGAAGGTTTTGAACGAGTCAGAACTTGCAATAATAAACCCATTTAGGTCATTTTACATTCATTAAGGGTATTTTTGTCTTAAAAAATTTGATATTCTCCCGTTAAGTTGTAAATAACGGTGTGGATGAAAGTATATAAAAGCATTGTTAGAAGGGTAGTTTATATAACTTTTGTAGTGATGAAATAGTTCTGTGTAGTTTCTCAACTGTAGAAGAAGTATTTGTGTAATTTTTTCAAAATTATATTACCAAATCTCTCTCTCTCTCTCTCTCTCTCTCTCTCTCTCTCTCTAAAGAGAAGGGGAAGGGGAAGGGGAAAGTGACATATTAAGACATAGGTGCCAGAATTGTAAATTCTTTAATGCCAATTGATGGTCTTTGGCAATTTCTAGAAGCTTGAGGCAGCAATTTGCAGAAAGTGGAATACCCTTATAAATGGCAACAACGCTCTCACTCTCTCACAGTTCTCAGGTATGACTGGAACCGGGCCGGTGCAAAATATTCATATTCCTCTGATACCTCGTAATCAACTTCTGGTGCTTCTGTAGGTTCATCAAATTCATCAAAGCTGTAGTCATCAAGATCATCCGATGGTGACGGCGCTATGTCCCTCAACAAGATTATTGGGAATAGTCTCACATTGCTAATGAGATTGGAATCTTGTAGTCTTATATATGGAGAGTCTCTCTACTTATTAGTTCGAACTTTTGAGTTGAAAACTTGACATGGTATCAGAGTTCCAGGTTCCCTCTCATAATAATCCTAAAAAAATAAAAATAAAAAATAAAAAATAAAAAAAAAGAGATCAAGTCACCGAAAGAAGGACGCCAGTTGCACAGAATAGGGACTATGGTCACCCAAAGAGAGACGATCACCAAAAAAGATGGACTATATGTCACTCAAAGAGGGATCAGTCACCCAAAGAGGGACGATCACCCAAAAGAAGGATTATATGTCACCCAAAGAGGGACTATATGTCACCCAAAGAGGGATCAATCACCCAAAGAGGAACCAGTCACCTGAAAAGTGTCATGTATTGCCGCATATACTACCACATATACACCACCTAACGATGGGGTTACATGTGAGGGGGAGTATTGGGAATAGTCTCACATTGCTAATAAAATTGGAATCATGTGGTCTTATATATAGAGAGTCCATCCACTTACTAGTTCGAACTTTTGAGTTGAAAACTTGATAAAGATCATCGGAATAATAATTGCAAAAGTGAAGAACACCGATACCATGACCACGACCATGACACCATTGGACCTGACCGCCATTGTTGATTGGAAAAGAAAAAGCTTTAATTAGGATGAACTCAACACCATGCAAGAGAGACTGGTGATCTTATATGGTTGATCAGGCGTTTCTTCATCTGGGCTTCTCTCCGTTTGGTTCTTCTTGTAATTAATGAGTTAATGAGGTTAATTTAACATGAAGAACAATGAGATCGAATAAATTAAATTAATGACTTCATAATATTCCATGTAATGGAGTCGTATGGAATGTCATGCTTTACCACAATTAGTGAATGACATATGGAGCATAAATGGATCTTTCATCAATTTTATTTTATTGGATGGTTAAGATGGTTTTTTTTTATGGGCTGACTGGCTATGTTGACTACCCAAGAGATGATACACTGAAAAATTATTAACACATCCTAAATGAGTTTTCCTCTAATTTGTTATATTATGTGAAAAGGGTTTCTTTCTTGACCTTGCTTTTATTATTGTTAAATAGCGATCTTGAAAAAACTGAAACTGAGTCCATTCTTGAAATGCATTATTAAAGTAGAGAATGCATTCCTTTAAAATGCATACAAAATGCAGTCTAGTATTGAGATCCCTCAATTGTAAGTAGTTTGTTTTTGCTCTTTGGTACCAAGGCTCCATTTGTTTTGACGTAAAACATTTTATATGTATTAAATTGTCCACACGATAGGAACTATTGAACAATCCACATGATAGGAATTGTGAAAAATCTTCATCATGTAGGAATGTTTGATTATGCTGCTGGGTTGGAGAAGGACTTTATAGTCCTTGATTGCTGAGTTAAATGATTCTATAATTCTTGCTATTGAGTTGGAATAAGATTCTATAGTCCTATTGTATTTACAGTTCTATTGTAGTTATATCTCCTATTAATATATGAACTCCTAATTAGTTTATTAGTTTGCTTTATTAGTTTCCTTGTCAATTAATTAGGTTTGTTAGTTTTATTTTCTTATTTTGGAGTTTATATTGTCTTTAATTTATGACTAAGATTCTGATTTGTAGAGTTCTAGATTTTATTTAATAGTTGTTTTCATTTTCTATAAATACAAGCTATAAGGAGAGGAGCACATATACATTCTCTTTTTCCTTTACACTTCGATTCTCTCTATTTTCTCTTATTTTTCTATTTTTGTTACAATATGTATTTTCTTTTCTTTTTTAAATGTTTATTTCAAAGAGATAAAATATAGTTATCTCCAATGGAGAGGGAAAAGGAACTTCGTCTTTCTTTTATATACTAGAAACAAACATTGAAATTTTTTTTACATATAAAATATTACCCGTAAAATTTTACTTCAAAACAAACGGAACCAAATAATTTTCTCCACTTTCCATAACTCCATAAACTGCCTATAAATTTAAGCCTTTTATGTTTATTTTCTTGATTGTAGTCTCCATCTAGCTCCATAGTTCTGTGAAGATCCTGTAGTTTGTTTAGTAACCTTTTTTTTTTTATGTTTGATTGAATTCAACCAAATACTTATTCTCCATAATATTATCTGTTCTCTATTTTTAAATTTCTGACCCTTCTGGGTTGTAGGTATCCATGACTTAGATTACAATCTTTCTTTCTTTTTTCTTTTTTTTCTTTTTTTAATAATCTTCTTTGATTGTTAACAAACTGTTCCTCATTCACAGACATTCAGTACAAGCCCGGGCCCATAACAGCCCATCCTGCCAAAGAGCCATAGGACCAGCCTGCCCCATTAACATGCTTAATAAGAATTTCTTTTTGTATCAAAAGTCTATCGGGGCTTTGGTGTGATAGAAAGATTATCATATTCCAACTTGGTGGTCAAGAGTTTAAAACACAGAAAGAGTGTGTCCGCGTGCAAGGATAAGGTTGTGTACATTCAGCCCCTCCCCCCTGCAATACCGGCAAGCCCAAATTCAATATGTTACGAAAAAAACTTGCTTTTGGTCTACTACGGTTTCAATATTTATCGATGTTGACTTAATGAACTTCTATTAGTTGGTTTGTTATTTGAAACATCAGGTTCGGTCCATTGGGTCAGTTTATGTCAACCTTTTTAGTCAGTCCTTTCCAATTTCTAATTTTCACCTGTCTCTAGAAACCAAGTGCAATTCTGGCCCAGTTTTATTTGAATCGGTTTCATTTTCGATTTTCAGTTTAGGCTTAATTTTGACACCAAAAGTTCAACATACCCACGTCCAACCTAGGACTGCCCAAATGTGCACCCGGTTACACCTGCATTGGGCTAACCTTAGTCTAGCATCCGTAAGATAGCTGGGTCCAATTCATCTCAAGCTGTGCAGTCGGTCTAAGTGAGTGATCCAACAGCTGAAGTCATTCCGCGTATATACCATCGGCAAAATGTCCATCGGGTCTCTTACCCGTGGATCACGGTTGAAAAGAGTGCACAACTGGAGACGAACTCCTTCCATAATTGTCTGGTTTCTAGAAAAGTAGGGCCCATGCAAAAAACCTAAACCGTACAGTTATTACCGTTGGAAAAGCCAAGAACCAAATCAAGACAGAATCTCATTTGTCAGTGGCAATTTGCAGCCTCTTTTAGTCTCAAGTCTTTCACAAAGCTCTCAGTTCTCAAATCCCTCCGTCTTCCCAGCTCTGTTCTCACCATTTCTTTTGAATTTCTTTTCTTTCGATCAAAATTATGAACCCCAGCAAAAATGAAGAATCGAAGAAAAATGAAGAATCGACGAAAAAGTAGGGATCAGAATGTCAAATTCAAAGGCACCTGGGAGAAATTCAATGCATTACTAGATGTTGCAGAGCTCAGACTCCATGAATTCTTGTCTGAGAAAAACTCATCTAAACTCGATAATGATAAAGCTCAGAAGTCGTCCAGTTCGACAATCGTCGACGTTCAAAAGCCAATAAAGAAGCGATCTTTGCATCTACAACCCAAGAAGAAGATCATTGATGCTGAGGTTTTGCAGAGCAGACAATGGGACTTACCGGGCGTTAATGTTGATTTTGTTATTGGGGCGGAGAAGAAGGGGAACAAATCGAAAATGTCAACAGAAAAGAAATCATCATCAGGTGAGGCTCAAAGATCTAGACCTGAAATTCCGGATTTGAATTTACCTCAACCAAGATCGAGACCTGAAATTCCGGATTTGAATTTACCTCAACCAAGATCGAGACCTGAAATTCCAGATTTGAATTTACCCTACCATCATCAATAGGGATGATGATATGATCACTGATCATTGCAATTAAATGTCCATCGAGTTTCAAACCGAGATTATTCAGTGGAAGTTGCAAGAACCATTAAATTTGCTCTGTTTATATCTCTCTGCTATTTCTTTCTAAGCAGAATTTAGGGTTTTGGACACTACAAAAATTCAATTTTTTTCTTCTTGTAATTTTGGGAAATTCTTGTTTCTTGGACACCTGATCTTGAATCAGAAGAGACCAATCCATTTACATCTCCAAATTTATACCAATTTATGGCCTTCCTCCTGTCTGGTATCTATTACTAAGAACTGCTTGGGCCAACATGAACCCAAATTTTTGTGCCTTCATAGTGTACCTGAATTAATTCAACTAGCTTTCAGGATTTGATCAGATCTGGTTTGACCCTTGTCTTCCCCTTTGTAACCTAGGATTCTTGTGAGTAGTATCCTGACGATTTGTTGAGCCTAGATATTCAAACACTAATTTAGTTATTTAGCATGAATATCACTGACTGAAGCTGCATTATGGAACATGTTGAGAGTTCTTTTTGTTGTTGCATGGGAAAGCATCCAAAAGAGAAAATTTGGAGTGATCATGTGCTTACAGAGAGAATTTGTTAGATTAATTATTAATCAATCATCACAATCCCAATTTCCCAATATCGGGATCGGATCGGGGCCAAGCTGTACAACTATGATACCCGGTGCTTTCATTTTTTTTTCTTTTTTTTATACATTTTAATTTAGTATTGATCACGTATCATTCTATCATTGGTTCTATATGGATCTGAGACTGATCTTGTATCAATTTTCAGAGTGAGTAATACCCCTTCCGATATCATAAACTAAAACCATGATCCTATAGAAGCAAATGATCATAGGTGAGAAATCCATTGTTTAATCCAATTTCCATTTTCCTATCAAAACATCAGCTAAGGTGCAGTCTATGGTGATTAACTTGTCAAAACTGTTCCATCAATGGTAGGATCTCACTATCCTGTGGCCCTTGTGGGAGATCTTGGGCCCTACTTGTTATATTTTCAGCTAACAGAGAGCTTCTCACCTTCCCTCAATTATGTTGAAACTGGTAGTGAAATGGCCCGTGAGGGATGCCGTCAAGAGACCAAATACAATGTCTGTAAGAGAAATAATTGAGGCTGGGACCATGTAAACACATGCACCGAAGGAGAAAAAAAATAACCCTTAAATCATAGGCCCAAAATTTTTCATTCTGATCCTTTGGTCAAACCTCAATCAACTACTTAATGAATCACTTAAGAGAAAATTTTTGGGTCCCATTTAAGGGAATTCATGATCAAGCATCTCATTCTTAAAAAGGTACAAATCTCTCATTCTTCTAAATTTGAAGTTTTCATAATGCCCTTCTCATCCCATCAAGAGTCATAGTGACTCTCTTTTCCATGGTCTGCTCACCCAGCAAACCCACCCCTATCGCTTAA
Source organism: Protea cynaroides (assembly GCA_028583415.1). Lineage (NCBI taxonomy): Eukaryota > Viridiplantae > Streptophyta > Magnoliopsida > Proteales > Proteaceae > Protea > Protea cynaroides. Next base: position 19,367,576 of record CM053272.1, on the reverse strand, counting down.
AACTTAATTCCAAAAAGAGGAAAATATGAACCATTTATTTCAATTGGGAATCACAAGCAAGCTTTTAGTCATCAGTATTAGATCAGGTATTGGGTGATGCCAGTATCAATCCAATACCGTTATGGATTGCTAGTAAGCCCAATAGGCCGATACAATTAAAAATGTAATAATAAAAAAAAAGGGACTTGGTTTCCTACAGCCGTGCAACCGCATCCAGGCCATTGAGAGTGCATATACAGATGCACCAATGCAATCCAACAGCCCGGATGAAGCTACAGGGGCTACATGGCTGCAGACAATCGAGACCCAAAAGGGGGGGGGGGGGGTTCGGATCGTTTTCAGAAGTAATCAAAACTGATACGAATAAGCCAATATGAGATTACGAAAGCCTTGATCGCAAGACAAATGCTAGTAGTTTTACCCTATCCTCACTCTCACTACCTGCAAGCAAAAGTTTCAAATAAATGGGCACAATAGGAGGATCTAGGTGCCTAAACATCAGGTGTTCTCCTGTTTTATATTTCAAAAGTAGAAGATTGGCATGATAAAAACAAAAATAAATCAAATCAGATGATTCTACATCTCAATCTTTCTGACTTATTAATTCTTTAGGAAACCACAGTGGAGAGGGACAGATGTACCAAGTCTTACCCCAGCTTCGCAGAGAAGTTGTTTCCAAATTCAAACCCACTGGAGCAAACTTACCATTGTGTAACACAATAGATGGTCTAAAATCTAAATACCATCACAAACACACTAACAAAACATTAATCAATGAAACATACATTTTAGATTTAGATTGGATATAATTCAATAGCTTGATGTGCAAGAAAAAATAATATATGGTGATGGAATTGAATTTTCCTCCATCTTATTGCCATACATGAAATTACAAGAATGATCTTCTAACATAGGAACTCACATGAGGGACCAAAAGTCATCTTCCTCAATGGAAGAATTGAATTATCCTTCCATCTTATTGCCATACTGGAAATAACATGAATGATCTAAAGTCCTATAACTAAAAAAAAAAATCTTAACAGTTTGTCTAAATAAATTTTATATAGGTCACATGAGGAACCAAAAATCATCTACCTCAATGTGAACTCCTTGTCCTAACTCAAATACAGTAAGAATATGAATATATGACTATGTGTCACTTGTCAGCAATCTCTCAAAACAAAGAGATTAAGGTCCTACAATGGAGAAAAAGGATAGAAAGAATGAATTGGATGTTGTTGATCAGCAGAAGCTCCACAGTCGAATATCAGATTCATCATAGAATTCTTCAAATGTTGGAGAAGCAAATGAGGCTTGTGAATTGACCATTTGATCTGCATATTTCACCAACTGTAGGTCTGCAAAATCAAACCATGGATCGATTAAGGGAGGGTTCTCCTCGATGTGGTGATCGGAATTCGGCGATGAAGGTGAAGGAGATGACAATGATGATGAACATGATGAAGATGACAATGAATTGGAGGTTGGAGGCAGAGGAGGAGAAGATGATGGGGTGTTAACATCATCATAGGTACAGTGAGCTGCTGCAGCTGCTACTCTCTGTATTGATTTAGGAGACATGACCGTATCAGGGAAGTAGGATGAATGAGTGACTGGGAAATTAAGATTGGCTGAAGAACCCTTGAGACATAACAGTGCAGCATCATAGGCTCTAGCAGCTGCCTCTGCTGTGGAGTAAGAGCCTAACCATATCCTTGTTTTCTGATTTGGAGCTCTTATCTCAGATACCCATGAACCCCAGCTCCTCATTCTAACACCTTTATACTTCTTTTTCATACTGGATGATGATGGAATGGATTTTGGTGGATCTGATTGGATCTTATCCTCAGTCTTCACCATTGATGGATAAAAGTATGGAGATGTTGCTGCTGCTGCTTCTTCTTGCCTTCTGCAATCTCTAGATCTTCTTCCTTTTCTTCTTCTGGTTCTAGTTTTCTTCTGCTGCTTTGAGAGTAGTCTGAGGGAGAAAGATAGGGATGTGGATATGAGGGAGGGAACTACAGCTTCATGGGTTGTTTATTTATAGAGGAGGTTTCAAGGAAGCTAAACTGTTGTACTATGAGGAACAGTTATGTTTCACACAAGAAAATCTACAGGGTTTACATATTTTCAAGTATGGTCAATCTAACAAATGCCCTCCAATCTGTCCATTTTAAATTAAAAAAGGTGGGCTATTTATTAATTCTATGGGACTCTTCTCTTTTTTAGAGGAAGGGGAGAATCAAAACACATGGCTTGTATTTTTATCACTTGTTTCCTTTTGGGTCATCAAAAAAATTCAAGATTGATAGCTAAGAAAGCTATTAAAACATTTTATTACAATTAGTATTTTTTTTTAAATTTTTTTTTTAATAAATGTCACTGAGTTTTAACTTCAGTGCCAAGCAATCAATTCAGCAGTCTGGAATCTAGATCCCATGTGCACCAATGGGGCTTGTCAAAAACAGAATAAATATAAATTATTAAATGAAATTTCTTCTTTTAATGTGTCTTATGACTTATACAACAAGTCATTTCTTTTGGGTAGAAGATGAAACATGTACACATACCAAAAAGGCTAATAAGACACTATCATATTATGTAATTTTTTTTTTAAATCTCATTTATTAATGGGAATATTTTTCATACTCAGACTGTGTATGTCTACGATCAAGGTATCAGGGTATCAACCCTTCATCTGATAGAAGAAGGGTATTTTGGAGATTACAAGTGTGAACGGCCGTGCACAAAAACTTTGTTTATTTATTCATAAAAATCCATTTAAAATCTGGAAAAAGATAATATATAGCATGGGGATGGGCCTATGACCTATGGGTATGTGTTTAAATTCTAGAAAGAGAAAGGGGGTTGAAGTTTGCCAATAGAGAGAGAAACATAGGATTCTCTGAGGTAGCTTCCAGGATTTTGCAGGGGAGGAAAAGGGTGAGAAGCTAGAGTTGCAAAACAGTATTGGAAGACACACATATACAGCACATACACGCTCTTGAGCAGGAACCAAGCCTTAGCTGTTGCACCACTGTCTTGCAGTACTAAAACTGCGTCATGACTCCTGCTTTCACAGATTAAATTAAGGCAGCCCCTGCGCTTACGCATGCATGACTTGACTTTGAGATATCTCTCTCTCTCTCTCTCTCTCGCTCTCTCTCTCTCTCTCTCTCTCTCTTTCTCTCTTTGTCTCTCTCCTCTCTCTCTCTTTCTCTCCCTGTCGCTTCTCTCTCTCCTCTCTCCCTTCTCTCTCTCCTCTCTCCCTTGTCTCTCTCTCATATGGGTGTCCCTGTTTGATTACTAAAAAGACATTTTTTTTATATAGTCAGATATTTTAATATAAAAAATCAATGGACTTTTGTGAGAGTCGATGGGATTCTCATAGTACCTTGGTTTCCATGCTGCTTTTAGTAGCCTAAGCTATGTAATTTATTTTTATCCAATATATATATATATATAATTTATTAATAATGTGTAAGATCTCCCACTTTTTACTTAATAGAAGAACATAGGATTTGTTCAAACAACTATCCTTTTCATACTCATTTACGTGACTTTTGGGAATTAGGGTTAGGTTTAATTTCCTCTCTTTCTCTTTCTCTCTCTTCTTTACTCTTTCATGCTTTCAAACAAGGCATCTGTCACCCACGTATGGTAGTTGGGAGTTAGGACTCCAGGGCATTAACCATGACCATTTTTTTAAGTTATTTGACTTTTTATCATTAAAAATCTAACTTAATTGACTTTTTTCTACAGTAAATGGGATTATGAAATTAACAGTAGCTGGTTCTCTACAAATCAGTCCAAAAATTAGCTTCCCATGTGATGAGTTCAAATCAGTCTCAGAAACCAACCAGGCATCAAAGTATCGGACACGATATTGACTGATATCGAAACCAATCTGATATCTATACGGACCGATTGTTCAACCATTGAACTTCAGACTTTTGGCCAATACCATATAAAAGTTAATAAAAAAAATACTAAAATTTATATCAGCTGATCCTATACTGGTTACTAAAACTTCCTTTTTTTCACCCCAAAAAAATTGACCAGGAAAATTGTGAACCATTACCATGACTGGTTCTGCCGGTTCACTCGAGCAAAGAATAACCGTATCGGGGACAGCCAATAATTTCATAGAATAAATACATAAATTAGACTGGTTGGTTGCCAGTTGTTTTCAAAATTTGAAATCATCAACAAGTATCCAAAATCTTTCAAATGATGTGACAACGGTTCTATTTGTTTCCATGTAAAATGACAGGAAAAAAAATCCCTATATAAATTAGATTTTTCATTATTTATTTTAACATAAAATACTAAGGCATTGAAATATTTCGAAGTTTCTAGATCAAACCTAGTAAGTGAATCCATTTGGACTCTCATTCTGGATGGGCTAAACAAGTATTTATATTCCCCAATTTGAAAGATATTTATTTCATTTTAATTTATGATCTACTTAGTCAATAATATAGGATGAACCAAAAGAGTACTACATCATGAACTTTGTATTGGGCACATCACTTGGATGGCCTTGGTAAATCAACCAAGAGAAGTGAAGAAATAAAATATATAAATTAAGAAAAAATTTATGTAAAACATTATTTGTACAAAAAATTTAAGAAAGAAAACCTATATGTAATATTTCCTAATTATAATCCAGATGATTTAAAGTCTCCTTGATATCCCTTGACGACTTTTAACTCCTTTACATATAATTTGTTATAAACTACTGTAAATTTAAAAAATGTAAATAATTCTTTATTGATAATTTTCTTTACATATATATATATATATATATATATATATATATATATATATATAAAGAACAGAAAATAATCCTAAGAATATGTTGGCTGATTTGTCAAATTACAATATTTAGATTTAGATTTAGATTTTGTTAAGTTTCTTTTCTGCGTACTCTCTAGTAAAGTCTTGCTAATGGCAATGCGAAGGTGAAGTCTTTCTGCCAGAGTTAGCTTGACTGTATTCTTTATTCTGATATTAATAGAAACTAATCTTTAATGAAAAAAAAAATATTGATAGAAGAAGGATTTACTCATAAGATAAAGCTACAGAATATAATTTTAAACAAGAGCACAAGATTCATAACTAATATATTCAAAATATTAATTTCGAATATGAGTTTTTTTTTTTTTTTTTTTTTTGGGTAAAATAGAAATTTAAGAGATACAAACAAAGGGATCAGCCATGGATTCTAACGGACACAGATCAATAATCCATGCAGTGGCACTGGGCCAACAAACCTTCCCTACACAAGTAAGAACCCTCCTTGTAAGGGAATGTACAAATTTATTTGCCTCCATAGAAATATAAATGAAACAAATCTCTCTTCCTATACCCAGACACAAAATATCATTCACAACTGATTTAACATAAAAATCACCATCCTGATGAGCTGTGGTAAATATCAATTTCGAATATGAACTGGTAAGAGAAAACATGTAAGTTCATTGGTACTTGAATTTCATCATACTAACACCATAGTAAGAAGGCGACTAAATAAGGTTTTCTTTTCTTTTCTTTTTTCTTGGTGTTTTCTTGCTCTCCTCATGGAAACATGTGCAATGGGAACCAGTGTCGTACTAGCCTCTCCCTCCCTCCTTTTCTTTTGTTTTCACACATAATTGGGGTAATAAACTAACATAAATGACTAGGAATCTCTTTTGCAGACAATCAATTGAGCAATTAATTTAGCTCAAAATAAACTATCTTTGTTATGATATCAGGTAGATGCTCGCTGCTGCTGGTATGTTTCCTATGAACACATATTTTATAGGGTTCTCACATGTTCCACCTACACCCAAGGATTTAGGGATCGGATCATGATCCATCAAGGTCGATCCCATGCAGGTAGAGACTAGGCAGTGTTAAGGCATTTTTTGGAGATTTCGGAACCGATCCCTTGCCCGATTCCGTGCACTTGAATGCTGTCTACACCCTTCCCCTCTTTGTACGTTTCTGAGGTTTCATCAAACTATCTTGAAATTGAAAATGTTTTTAGTACCCCAAAGTGTCTCAGAACTAAATTCTTCACATGTTCACATTGGAATTCATTCCATGGCTCAAGAGCCAAGAATTTAGTATTATGTATTCTTACCATGATGGGTCGGCAGGTTCGATCCAAGTTTTGTACCTAAGATAATAAGGGGTTGTCAACATCAATTTGTATATAATTTATGTACGGATATTAAAATAAAAATAAGATAGAATGTGGGAAAGATCTCACATGGAATAACTTGTCCAAAGTAAGATAGTTTTCCTCGTCTCTTCAAGTTTCCAAGTCCCAATCTGTGTTCACAAAGAACTACATATATCCATGGCCCACAAGAGGGTTCTCTCTAGCTATTATTGCCCCACCTTTCAATTTTTATTTTTATTTATTTATTTATTCATTTTTTGGGTGCATCCCCACCTTTCAATTAAGGGTGTAAATCTGGGATTGAAATCAGAAACCAAATTATAATAGAACATTAGGAACCGAAATCGACCCACCAGTTAGTTTTTTGGGACGGTTCTGATTTGAATTTTGGAACCGATTTCTCATTAGGGTGGGTTGGTTTGAGGCGATTTTCGCAAAAGTTTCAGGACCGAGTAACCAGTTAGAACCGATTAGGAACCAAAACCACAAGACTGTTTAGAAGGCAAATATAAATCATAGGAAGGATACTGATTAAACACAAGTAATCACTTACCAATTTTGTTTTTCAAAATATTTCCTTTCCATTTCTTTAGAATATTGAATTAATGAACTATGAAAATCAAAGAAAAGATCCTCTCCTGTCTCCCAGCCTGTCAATCGTCCATCAAACAGATTGGAATGCTCGGCACGCATGCCGACCAATGCACCCAGCCCGTCCAACGGACGATTGGCGAGGCTGGGCTATAGGAGAGATCCAAGTCCTAAAATCAATTGGGTCCTTTATTGATTTGTTCAAAACATGATAACATAATAAACAACTCCAGATATTTCTTGTTATCTACAGCATGGATGACTATATCTTTTAATGATCCTTCATGGGGTTTCATATATTGTATTGATTTACCAAGTTAGTATAGTTTTCCCTACATTAAATAGCACAGGCCCACTGCCCATAACCCTCCGTACTTAACATATTCATGAAGGCAACAAGAAATAAATTATCATACATATAAAAAACTAAGCCAACTCAAGTAGGACCGCTCCCCCAAACACCAGCCTAAGTGACAAATAGAGATAGGGAGAGGGATAGAAGTGATGGTTGGAGCCATAATATATACGAAGAGATGGGATGGAGAAGCTGGGAAGGTGTAAGAAAGGATTGAACTTTGAAGGATGTTTGGATGAAGAGGCAGAGTCCATGTGGGTAGGGTCTAAGAAGCATTGGATCCTCTACTTTTAATCCTTTTTTAAATTTAATTTATATTATTCAAAAGAAAGGAAGGGTCTTTGTTAGAATTTAATTACTGGGTATTTATATATATTGCCCTAGTTTTTGTGTTATTGTGAGGGATTCATAGAAGATAGAACTACCAAACGACATAAGAAAGTTCCATGAAAGTTCAGCTTCATACAGGCATTTATTGTTTTGTATCAAACAACCATATCTTTCAGGGATGGTTCAGGATTTGGTGTTAAGTGCAAAAAGGTATAGAAGAGATGATCTTGTTGACTCAAGCAACCCAACCTACATCTTTCTATCTTCATATGGTTAACTACTTAACTACTAGCCAGCTGCCACTGCAAATGACTTTTTGCCCATGTGAAGCCCCTGGTATCAGAGAACCCATCCATGATATCCATTCTTTGTACACTTTGGTTAAAGAAGCGCCTAGAGGTGTGTTCATAAAAAGAAGCATCTATGGAGTGTTTGGGGAAAAAATGTCACTGTAAAGTTGTTTTTTTTTTTTTTTTTTTTTGGTGGGAGAGAGAGAAGGAAGAGACCGGCAATGGCCAAAATTTAAAGACCAAAAACCAACCTGAATCTATGATCTGATATGTATGCAAGTGAAGCAACCTGCTACCCACACTTGGATTGTAAGATCTAGGCTGCCATTGGAAAGGTGTTCAAAGACAAGGCAAGAATTCTTGAAATGGATCCATCAACTAAATAAAAAGGCCAAGGTTTAAAAACCAATCAGTATGGATCACTCTTCATCAATTCCGATTGAAATCAATTTGGAATCTGTCGGAATTAGCCGGATTCAGTTTAACTCGGTCACAACTTGTTTGTGGGGTCAGTCAATTCCAAGTCGAACCACCCGATTCTGCCAATTCCTTTAGATTTTTAAAACCTTGACAACACTTGCTTTGTTTTCCACCTTGGCTAACACTTCTTGCCAAAGGACAAAGGATCTAGCCTTCTGTTGAATTATGGTGTTCAAAGATGATGTGAGCTAGGGCTGCAAATTTTGGTAGGGTGAGACCACCTTAAGAATTATGGGTTGAGACCAAACTAACAAATAAGGGTTTAAATCTTTGCCATTGAAATTAAAACCGATCTTTAAACGATCAATTTGTTTTGGTTTCCTTATCCGTCTCCAATTGGTCTCTGTAGGGCTGAAACCGATCAAGGAGAGATGCATAGACAGGGGGCAGACAGTGGACGGAAAGGGGAAGGGGGGAGAGAGTGTGAGACGCACACATAGATACTTGGGACCATGGTTCTGGTTCATAGTATCGAAAAGGGGTTTCAGTCACTTTGAAAACCGATAAAGGATCGGTATTAGATCAGTACAGAACCAATGACAGAGTGACACATGACCGATACTAATTTAAAAGGTATTAAAAAAAGAACATATCGGGTATCATATCGGATCGGCCCGGACAAATCCAATACGGATGCCTAGCTAAAACCATGCTTGGGACTGGGAGGCTGGGATTTATTGATCGTTTAAGCCCAGCAAGAACCCCTTTTTTCCTAGAGAGATGGTTTCAATTGATAGGAATGCGAAAGAAGCTGTAGAGCCCATCTAAGAATCCACTGCCGTTTGATGTTTCAACAGCTACAACAACAAAAATCTTGGTTAGGAGAAGAAAAGAGAGAGAGAATGATAATTTAGGGAGAGAGAGAGAGAGCAAAAATAGAGTGATCCACAACTCTGACAGAGACTAGAGAGTGAGATGAGTGAAGGTAAAGAGGATGAAATCAAAGGCTCTATAAGGGCCAATACAACTGCAAAACTGGTTTTAAATTTTAAAATAGAAGTTCTAAAATGTTAATAAGGTGAAAACATCAGGTTTATTTTTTTGGATCTAATAGTCAGTTCGGATGGGTTTTGGTCAAACGGTTTGTCCATTGGGCACATCCATCCAATCTAGAACGAACAAAACCAAAACTGAACCATTCGTTACAACTAATGGTCTGTCTTGGGTTTTCGGTCGGTTCTAACTATCCGGTTTAAAATTTGACACCCCTAAACAAGAATTCTTGTCCTTCTCCAAGTAAGAAAAGTCAATCTATTTCAATTTCAACTTCATTCTTAAGCCATATTTTTGAAGCCCATTTTATACCTTTTCTTTTCATATTCCAAGTTCGATAATGATATATGAATCTTCTAACTAGGTTCAGACTAAACCCTTGCTACAATGGGAACCTAATCATTAGGTATATTGGATAATTGGAACAAGGTGTTCTCACTTTGAAGTTATTGTTTAGTTCCTTTGTAAAAGGACAAGGCAAAATCCATGCTTCACAGAAAGTATGAAAACAAAATCGACTCAATCATCTCACCTTCAGTCTCCTTCAAAATCAAGGTTCGAAATTTCAAATTTCAAATTTCACCTTCTGCCAAAACTGAAATGTTTTGATACATTTCAATGAATTTCAAAATTTTAGCGTCTAAAATTTTTCTCATCCATTTTGTTTCGATTTCTTGCGAAACCGAAATATTTTGATAATTTTGGGAAAATTTTTCGAACTAGTTGAACTTCAATTAGTTAATGGCATATGCCTTCAATTTTCAGCTTCCTAATACTAATAATCATTTCTGCCATTTAATCTTCATAAATTTAACCATAATTCAGGATTTGTATCAACATGATTAAAGATGACATTACCAACATCTCCTGATTGCCTGAGGTTCAATCAATCACCATAGTAAAGTCCCCAGCAAAGTCACTCTTGGCAGATAATGTATCTTTGTAAACCTGAAGGTTCTGAAGAAGATCAAGGATTTTTCTACTGCACTAATGCCTACTCAAAAAGTGCAAAAAAAGCATGAACATTTTTGAGTTTACTGGACCCAAATTCTACCCCAACTAACAGGCCTAGGTTATGCAATGATCGTGCATATTAGCGTCACTTTATCTTCATTGGCCCACATTTCTAAACCTTAAGCAGCAAATTTAAAATCTCTAATAAAAATCACAATTCGACTCTCAACCTTACAGCCAAAAGTGACACACCATAATCTTGTTTATGACAATGTGTGCATCATGCAAAAATACCTACAAACAATTCTCCATTACCCTCCGCCCACCCAAAAGGGATAGCCTATTCCCACTGTGCCCTACTTGACCACTTTTTGAGCAGACAGAGCACTAAGGAAGAAAGAATTGCAAGGATATAGCATATTCTACAATTAAGGGGGTAAATCGATCGAAGGGTAATGAGCCAAGCGCTGAGCCGGCTCCAAACACAGACATCCTCAGGAGGAAGAGCTCATCTGATCCCACACCTAGATTCCAAGGAAAATCAAAATCCTGGAAGATAAAAGCTCTGAACAAAAAACAAAACATTCCTCTGATATGAAGAGCTCTAAATGCCCTAACTATATACTCCACTGTGAACCCAGAACTTAAATCATACTAAACAGCATGAAAAAAAAAATATTCCAGTACAGTATATAAAACATTTTGGGTTCCATCCATTTGAAACCAGACAACTTTTATATACATCATGACATACCAGAGTTTGCTATACAGGAATTTCCAGTAAATACATCAACAGATCTACAAGTAATGAATTTTTTGAAACCTATGCCAAACCTCTGCTTTAGACTTTTCTTCAGAATCATTAATTAATGTCAATATTGAAATATGAAATACAAAATCACACATATCAAGATAAAAGTTAAGCGGTCTCAGCTATTGTTGCAAGAAACAATTTTAAAATGGAAATATTGAAGCCACCCAGGCAGCTGAGATATCTACATCATTATTTAATAAATAATATCCTTAGACACAACAAAGAAAAGACTTCTATGGCTTACAATACCTTGATTGCTAAAAGTACAGTCCAGCACATTAAAAGGTAAATGTGATCATTAACCAAGTTCCTTCCAGCTAATATACTAGCTGATAGAGAAGTATGCACTTTCGCTTTTGTTCCATGATAATTTGCATGGATCCAATTTGGCTTTACAGTCACAAATTTTATCTCAGAGAAAAAGTCCATAAATGGTACAAATGAAACACAACATTTTCACTTCTATCAAACTTACTCTCTTTTGGGTGCTACGAGTGTACCACCCACAGTGCTACTGACTCAAACCCGAGTCTATTCCATGGAGGCAAAGCAGGTGTCAAAACATCTAAGAGGTGATTGACTTCACTAGGCACAACATGATTAGATCTGTCAATCGGCTGAAACTCCTCTGGGAGAAAAGCCAAATCGTGAGACAAGGTTTGGAGGGTGGACTCTCATGTCCCATTCACGCAAAAGAAGATCTATTTATATGTAATCTGTATAAAGTCCGAGTACAAAAATACTGTGATATTGAAGGGTGTAAAATATCAGCACAGCTACTATGTACACAACATACAAAATAAAGAAACTAAGTTGCCCCTTGCCTTTCCAAGGTCGAAATACAGATAGGATGAAAATGGTGGTATGACGGATCAGCAAAGAGGATAACCTTAGCTTGCCATGGAAGTGTCTATCTAGATTGTTTAATAGATTTCTAGAGCATATTAGATATGATAGAGTCCGGTTATGCAAAGATCTCTGGTGGCATGAACAAAACTTGAAGAATAGATTGCTGAGATTGTATGCATTACAGACAGATAAAGGTAGCACAATTCGGAGTGTTCATCCATGGGGGGAGGGGGGATCCAGTGGGACTTTGGGTTGAGGACGGAATTGAGAGAGGTAGATGTTGACCAAGAGGTTCTTCTTGATTGCCTCCAGAATATGTTTATTGATGAAAATGGCAAGGATGATAGGATATGGGTTTTAATCTTCAATGGAAACTTTGATACTATCTTTCTCCAGAGCTTTTCTCCCACCTCCCGAGGAGGGGAGAGACCCGAACCCTCACAGGCCTTTCCCCAAGCCACCATTTCCAGATAGGTTAATATGGAAATCTTTATGTCCACCAAAGTATAAGATCATAACATGAGAAATTATCTTGGGAAAGTGAACACATGTGACATGTTGCAAAGAAGAAGGCCCAACATTTGCAGAAAATATTTGGAATCTGTAAGCTACTTGTTCATTACTTGTGACTGTGAAGGAAGTAATGAAGTATGGCATCACTTCCTCAGCTTCTTTGGAGATACCTGGACAGCTCCTTTGATATACTCGACTTCGCTTACTTCTAAAATTCTATTCCTTTTTGTGTTAGGCAAAGATTATGTGAAGATATACCGATATGAGGATTTTGTGGAGCAAATGGCAAGAAAGAAATAACCAGGTCTTCAAGGAGAAACATAGGTCACCAAAACAAGTATGTGACACCATTATGGTTCAGACAGCTAAGTGGGAAAATAATCAGGAGAGCTTTCGAATTTTCCCACTAAACATTGAGAGAATTGGGAAATGTGCTCGTATTCTTTCAATGAAGGACATCATGAAGAGTCAGTGGACAGACCCTATTCCTCAATGATTAAACTTAACTTCGATGGTAGCAGATGGAAATCTGGGCCAGCAGGTATTTGGGAGGGCTTTAGAGAACAGCCTCATAGTCCTCTCGAGCCCCATTGGGAGGACAGATTCAACCACAGAAGAAATTAAGTCTGTAACTTAGGGTCTCCAGATCTTCTCCTACTACGTTTACCCAAAAAAAAAATCTTCTCCTACTACCTTTGGGTCATCTTCCCATTGAGGGAGACTTGGATATAATATCAAATGGTTATAACAGAATGGACAGGTTAGGCTAGCACATCAGGTTAGGAGGGCAAGAGAGCTATGTCAGTAAGGGAATATCGCATTTTCTTAGAGAAAAAGATTGGCAAAGTCATTAGTAGATTCTCTAGCTACGGCTGGGGTACATAGACAGGATATGTATGTAGGACCACATACAAATATATGAAGTGAGACCTCTCTATACTTTTTGCTTTCATTTTGTACATGGCCCCTGACTTGGGGTAGGATACATGTTATCATGTGCATTTGTATAGCAGTTCAGCTTGGCCATTGAGCTGATGAAATAAAAACTAATTCAAAGAAAACATATGATCAATATCAATTTGGCCTCAAAGCTAACTTGGGAATAATTGTGCATAAGATAGCAACATAATAGAGATAGGCTCACCACTAAATAAAACTTTGCATTCCTTGTAACATGGTACTCAAGCAGTAGATGTATTGTTCTGATTCTAGAATACCTCTGGGCTCTGGTCAATGGTCAGTAGTCCTGATTGCATGCAGAAAGATCAATGCAACTCTTTATCTAGCTTCAATAACAGGTACAGGAGGCAATCACCATACGTAAATGAGAAGGAAAATTCTGGCCAAACCAATCTTCAATCAGCTGGGACGTTGCTCTCGGTCATCCATGGCTAGAGTTGGCAATGTTGCCATAGCTTCACCATCAAGCACAAGAAGATTCTCACTTTTAAAGCATTTTGTAGAGAATTTTACTCTGCTTAATTGAAACATATAGGTTTCTTAGAAAGAGTTCAAATAGAACCCACAATAAACTGGAGGAAGATAAAGCTAATGAATTCAAGGAAGGACAGGACACAAACATGTATCTCTCCTGCTTTTGTCTAAGACTAACTGCCTGGACTTCAGCCACCACCTCATCTCCAAAGTACACTGGTGATTTAAACTGCAAGCTTTGTGAGACATACACAGCTCCAGGCTACACATCCAAAAAATGACTCATTCTGAATTACCAGATCTTAATGGCCAGGAAGAAGGTGAAAGACAAAGAAGCCAACATTTGAAAAATATTTATATGCTCAACAAAGAAGAATTTAAGCATGCCAATCACATCAAGAAAAGGCATCATGAAAAAGAATGTTGTATGATTGTTTCTTGTTTTGCATAGTGAAATCACCTGAGGCAAGATGTTTAGAAGATATTAATGTTCATAACACGATGCTGGAGCAGAAAATAAATTTCAAAAGTTCGCTGTATTTTATATTCCCAAATCCTGTTAGGAGATCTTTTACTTCTATTATTGGCATGAGTCCATCAAACAAATATCTTGACACCCATCTTTTCTGGTAAATCCAAATCTAAGTCTTTTCACTATCTTCTAGGTAAGGTCTCCAACAGACTTTAATCCTGGGAGCCTTCACTCATCTCTCAGTCTGCATTGGGAACCATTTCGCACGCAATCCAGGATTTTCAATCCTATATCAAAATTCAAGATTGGTATCCAGGATAAAAATTGCAATTGGATGCAATGTATTCTAGACTGCAATCCCAAGGCTTTATATTGATATTGTTCTTTGGTTGGTCCTATTTTTATTGGTTTTATAACCCAAGGACTATATAAACTATCTACTAACCATCAATTACATTTCATGAAAAATTAGATTTAGGGTCATAAATCAAACCATTTAACCTCAATCATGATTGGTAACCAAGCAAGAGAATCACAAGTATGGCAGATCAAAACCATTATTGACATGGGTTGGAAACTTACAATACAAGCAACAAAATTGAGCATCTCTTTGCAAGCTGTATAGAATGCAAATAGCAACTTACTGAATACAAAAATGAACTTGGGAACAGGAATGTCATATCTAAGACATTAGGCGTGAAACGGGGGTGGGTACTTTGCTTGAACTGGCCCCATTATGATCCATAGTAGCAATGGGTCAAATTTTACTACAAAAATTGGGAAACACTAAAAAAAGGCATACCCGGTACACGAGGTTCCCACCACTGCGGGGTCTGGGCAGTCTTACCCCGCTTTGCAGAGAGGCTGTTTCCAGATTCAAACCCATGACCATCAGATCACAATGGAGCAACCTTACCACCCAAAATGCAATGTGAGTGCAAGACCATGAGGGCACTAATCCTTCTAAACAAAAGCCCAAAAGATATTCTCTAGTCGCAGCTAGACCTCTATCAAATATGTTTTCACTCCACCACCTCTCATTTGGTCTATGATCTACTCTTCAAGAGTCTCGTTTTCCCCTATCATATTCATATAAGGTCATTTGGAACAAAGGTCATTCACTCATGAAAAAGAAAGTACGGTTGATCAGTGAATGTGTCTTTGCCTATAACTATTGATCTTTTACTGTTGGTTCTCAAGGGGGTTCTTTGTCAAGTCAGTCCTTTTTTTTTCCAAGAAAATAGTGACCTTTCCCCCTTTCTTTTCCTACTTTCTTCATCCCATTGATAACGAGTGGGACCAAATAATTCAATTGGGAAAGTTGCTGAACCATACCACATAGTTCCAGCAACTTCAAAGGCTGCAAAGAAAAGACAGCTTACTACTGGAAAGTACAGATTCAATATTACCCATACATAATCCCTTGTCTAGACATTGAGGTGATCAGACACGAAGATGGAATAGACCCGCTAATATGCCTAATGTCCCCGGGAGTAGGTACTTTGCTTAAACTGGCCCCATTATGATCCATAGTAGCAATGGGTCAAATTATACTAGAAAAACTGGGAAATACTACTTGCCCAAAATGCAAGGTGAGAGCACTAAATTCAAACATTCATTAAATTTGATACCCCAAAAAATATTTATTAAATTTGGAACACCTCTAACAATATTGAATGTTCTATTAAATCAAAAGTAGTATAATATAATGGTAAACGTTTTCTTTTTACTGCTTATGATCTGTATTAGATGAATAATTTGTATACTTTATACTAATTTCAAGTAAATAAATTCGTTTATAAATTTTTTTTATTAATAACTAACTACTAATGATACATCTTATAACAGAAGACAAAAGGAAATTCTTTAAAAAAAATTAAAAAGAAACAGAAGAGGTAAAGTTGAAGAGGAACAAAAAGGGGGAGGGACAGAGAGATGATGGCATTGAAAAGCAAAGCCCCTAAATGGGGAGCTGGAGGTACAACTCTCAGGGGACAAAGGAAAGTAGGGTTCATGAAGAGTCAGCTGCAACCTCCCTCGTTTGAGAGGAGTTGACTGGGTTTTATGAGTAGGGACAGAAGCAGGCCCGTTTTTCCTTGCGGGAGACGATAGGCAGAAGAGGAATTCTCCGAATAGGAAGTCACTGAATCTAAAGTTTCTAGCATACTAGAACACAGTCAACACACAGAGAAACAGGAAAAGAGAGAGTTCCGTGGCTGTTGAGCCACTACAAAATTGTTGCAATTGGCCGCCGGTCATCACCGCATTATCCAATTGCAATCCTAGTATCGAGAAGAGAGACAGGTAAACAAAGAGAGATAAACAAATAAAAAATGTGATTTGTTAAAATGAATTAATATATATAATCAAGGGTATTTTAGTATTTCAGGTTAGTCAAGAGTATTTATTTATGGCTTCTCAGTAATTTCTGAGGGGTGTCGTGTAGGGGTTCTCCCTCTCCCCGGGTATTCTTTCTTCTTACTTTCTCTATTCTGCTTATTCATGGCATTGCATCCAATCTAGTATTGCTACAAAAATGTCCTCCTATTGGAAGGGCAAATTACAAAATTTTCCCTCCTCAAAGTCATACACAAGTACCTGTGGGTTTTAAAATATTAGCATTTCTTTGGTTGGAAAAAAATCCAAATTCTCCATCTAGGCTTCAGGATTGAACAGATGAGTGCAATCCCAATTTTGTAATCCCAATTTTGTAATCCCAATCCTAGGATCCCAATCCTGATTGAACACCAAACAGAGCCTGTTGGAATCTGATTGGAACCCTGATCAGGATTGTGATCTTGGGTTGATAACAAATTCTGGTGGGGAAATAGTGACAATAGGAAAGCTGTTATACTAGATTCTGGTGGGGAAATAGTGACAATAGGAAAGCTGTTATACTAGATTCTGGTGGGGAAATAGTGACACTAGGAAAGCTGTTATACTAGAAGATGGTCTCAGCTGTCTTAAAAAGACAGGTTGGTTAAAGTTTATAAGAATTATTTACAAAGTCTAATACTCAGCATGCTAAAGTCCTATGAATATCATCCATATCCATCTATCTTACATAAAAGATAGGGCTTATGACAGCTGGTTCAAGAGGCACACAAAGAGGGTTGCCAAGGCTTGCACTGGGTCTGCAATAATGGATGAACTATTAAAAGCATGCAACGATCCGTGGTCCCCTACTTTATCTTGGTTTATTATTCATAGACCTCAGTTGGTACTTGGTAGCTCCTTGTTCTATGGCAGTCCAAGACCCATTTCTCCTACAATGAACTTACCCTTGCTTGGAGAGTTACCAACTGTGGAGACAGTTGAAACTATCGAAGCTGTAGATGCATCGAACTCCTTAGTAACCGAAAATATATATTTGGCTTTTAAGCAAATGAGGCATTTATACTGAAACTCTCTGCATCAAAAATCAGGCTAAACTATGACGGTCCACCAAGAGATTTTAATTTGCTAAAATATGAAAATTTAATTGCCCCTAAGCCTTTCCTTCTGGTTCATTCCAAAAAGTCCTTGGACCTTTCCCACTGGTGAGTTGTTCCATATCATTTTTCCAAGGAATGGTATGACAAGGTTTGGCATATAAACAACTCTAAGATCCCAAGTTTCAAAGAAAGGGAAGCTTTGTAGCTTGTATCAAGTATGAATTTTAGCAAGCAAGAAAGAAGAAATTTGAGCACCGCAGGTTGTCAATTCCAATAAACAGATGGCTTGGATTGATTTTGTATGCCATTTTCAAGGTAAGCAAACATTCTTAAGACAACTAGTAACAACTCTGCAAGTGAGAACAGCTCGTCTACTAGTGCGCCTCAATGGTCACTCTATGATGTATGGTGCAGAACAACGGGCATTTAAAAAACATCATATAGATAAACTTAGTATATGTGAGAAAACGATGTTGAGATTGATGTGTAGCAAAACTAAGAAGGATAAGGTAAGGAATGATTGTATTAGAACTGATTTTGGAGTATCGCCGAAATATGATAAGCTATGAGAAATCCGTTTGAAATGGCATCGTCATATTCACGGAGGCCTTTAAGTGCTCCAGTATGGATGAGTGATTTAGATCGAAGGATCTAAAAGAGCCAAGGGCAAACCTAAGATGACTCTAGGTGAGGTGATGAGGAAAGACATTGATGCAGGTCAAAACCAAAATGAAAAAGAAAGAAAATATGAAATTATTATGTTGAAAAATAAGGGAACAATTACATGATAGAAGGGCCGAGGGGACCACTTAAACACTTAACTTTGGGGTCTCTTGGGGCCTCGCTCAGCCCAAGTGTGGGACTCACTCAACAAGGGGGCTCACATTGGCACACTCACAATTCCAAAAATATCAATCATATCTCTTACCTAAACCAAAATACAAGTATATATAGGGGAGGATAAAAGAACCGTTATAATAGAGCCGTTGGAATATGACCGTTGGAATATAGCCATTAGAATATAGCCATTAGAAATGAGTTGTTGGAGAGTGTCTTGGAAGTTGAAGCTCATTAAATACATTGTCTGCATCAGACATGCATTACGTAGGCCTTGTTTCAAGTATGACCTCGAAGAAAGTTGATTGGAGGGCAAAAATCCACGTAGCAACCCCCCCCCCCCCTTTTTTTTTTTTTTGTTATTGTATAAATCAAACCTTATTCACAATGCATAAGAACAAAATGAAATAGGAAAAAAAAAATCACACAATGTAAAGATATACATGGTTCAATAGGGTGTCTACGTCCACCGACTGGGGAGAGCAATTTTCACTAACAATGGAGAAAGAGTTGCATGCTCTCTTCCCCAAGCTGTTTACAAAGAATTCCCCGCTACCCTAACAACCTCCATCGCTAACTATTTAAAAGGAAAACAAGGAGATACAAAATTCTGAAATTACCCCATATAAACCCTCAGGTCATCGATCCCTACGGAGGCAGCCCACAACCAAGCGACAAAATACAAGACATCATTTCTCCAACACACAAATGCAGTATACAAAGCTTTCCCCTGAATCCTCTGCAGTTTGAATTATTAATTGATTTTTTTGGAGTAGGAATGCCAAGACAGCCGAAGACATTTAGACTAAAGGACTCCTTGAAAAGAGTCAAATTAGCATTTCTGAAGTGGATGCTCACAGATAATCGTTAGCTCAATGGAAAGGCACCTACTTGTTCATGGAGAGTTTACAACTGATATTAGGCCAATGACTCCAGCATTTGTTGACATGTTCAAGTTTAGCATGTACCAAGGTCACGAAATTAAGTGCCTCTTCTTAAGGCCAAACAGTGTACTTCTTCCCCATCTTGTGAACGAAAAAATAAACAAACACTTCTGAGAACTAAAATTTTATACCATTTGCAGATCAACATATGTTTAATTTCCAATCGAGAACTATATGATGTAATTAGCTTGTAACGAAGGAATGGTGGCCAAGTGCATAGTTTATGTTCACTTGGGTAAGATAACAAACAGCTAGAACCCAAGCACAGACTAACCATTTCTGACCAAGGTTTCACTCCTAATCAAAGCAATTTACGTTTAGTTGTACGCAAACACTTCACAAGCTAAAAAGCTTGTTTCGCGGCATTCAACGAAATTGTAGAGACTGCTAATATACTTACGAAGCGAGAAGCAATGATCCGAGGGAAGAGAGAAGCAACAAGCATCCCATGAACGAGACGATCCTCGAATCCAGCATCTCGGGCAATTTCTGAATCAAAATGCAAAGGATTGAAGTCATGGCTCAGCTTGGAGTACTCAAGAACCTCTACATCAGAGAATTTCCTGGATTGCCTAAAAAGGTCTCCGATTCTCAGAGCACGAGATTCAGTGGATGAAGAGAAGTTCGGACAACGGAAGGAAGATGGAAATGGAACTGGTTTCGAAAGCAAACGCCTGAAAAGCATTGTACCTCTCTCACGTCGGAATAACAGAAGAAACATAAATGCCCTCTGAGGTCTTATAAATAGGAAAACTTATAGGTACCCTCTGGACAGAAAATGGTTCACGGGTTAGCTTGAAACAATGTTTTATGACAGAATAATACAGCATTAAAAATTAACGAGAGAAATACTAAAAAAAATTTTAAGATAATACTATTCTTACTTAATATAAAATTACATAAATATACCATCGTCTATCTCTAAAATGAGACATCTGCAAGTTCTCGTTTCAGAGATAGACGATGGTATATCATAGATTGGAGAACTTGCAGATGCCTCGTTTCAGAGATAGATGATGGTATATTTATTTTAATTTTATATTTAGTAAGAATAGTATTATTTTTAAAAAAATTCATCAGTTTCTAATGCCCGGTGTAAACTATTGTTATAAAACATTGTTTCAGGGGTAATTCATGTAACTTTTGTCAAAAAAAAGGTAATTCTGTATAATAAACCAATTATCAATGGGGTGTTTGAGTAAATTTCCCATAAAAATAGAAGGGGAAATTTTCTCTTAACTCTCCTCTGCTTTGGTGATATGACAATATAAGCTTTCCATTTTTAAAAAATACACTCAACTCCTTAGAAACAAACGGTGTTTAAAGTGAAAGTTATGGGTGCATTTGGTAATTTTTTCAAAGAACAGTTGTTTTATTCTTTCTTTCTGGCAAAACAGTAGAATTATTCATAACAACATTTTGGCGTTTGGCAAA
Organism: Protea cynaroides; assembly: GCA_028583415.1. Taxonomy (NCBI): domain Eukaryota; kingdom Viridiplantae; phylum Streptophyta; class Magnoliopsida; order Proteales; family Proteaceae; genus Protea; species Protea cynaroides. Next base: position 19,346,680 of record CM053272.1, on the reverse strand, counting down.
TCTGATTTATTCTTCCGTTCTTAGAAAACAAACCCAATGACGAATGAAAAGAACATCCTAGAACACAACTTGTTCTGCTTGTTTTGGAACAGATTTTGGGGAAACAAATAGAAAAAACTGTACCCTATCACTCTATCTTTGTTTGTCTATTGATAATTATCGGTATTTGATGGTTTTGCGAAAAATAAAACCCTAATATGCCAAGGGAGAGATTTGTCTACACATTTGTTACCCGAACAAGAAATCTATCTACCTTACAGCTATAATCGAATTACCTAAGTTGATTTATCTCTTACATTTTCCATCGAATCAACCCTATAATGAAATTAGGGTTTTTTATGCGAATTTGCAGAAACCACATGATCATTACTCAAGGGTTTTGAGTTCATATTTTCAGCATGATGTTCTATATTGTTGTTTATTTGGATACTTGTGTTGACTTTCTTATTCATTTAAGCATCACGAATGCCATAATAATTTACTACATTAAGTCAGATAAGGACTTGAAGTTATTTCTCTGGATACAATTATCCAGTATATGTTGAATATGAGATAATGGTTTTCGTATTTTAATTTTCAACATATTGTATAATTTAATGGCATTAATATAATTTTGAAGGCAATATATTGCTTTGGTGGTAATAATGTATATTTTGAAATATTTGAAAAAACAGTTATAGAACAAAAGTTATCAGTCAACAATTTTTTTTTTTTTTTTTTTTTGGTTCTCAAACTAATTTTAAGATATATTTATCAAAGAGAGTTTTATTCAAAGAACACTACTCTAGAACAGAAACAGAAAAAGACATTCTTTTGAGAAGAACACCGGTCCATAACAGAAACGCTACCAAATGCAATGTAACTGGAAGTGAAATGACAATTTTACCCTTATGCTAAATACAACTAATATTTGTTTAGATGCTCCTCTTTCCCTCTTATACCCAACCTCCTTCTTCCTCCTTGTGATTCCTGTAACTCCTCTCCCTCTCTCCTTCTGTCATTGTTTCCCTTCCTCCTCCACTGATCTGCTTCCTATTGCTCTGTTTTTCCTTCCTCTTCCACAATATCTCCATCTCTACACCATCACTTCCACCCCTTCGATTGCTACTATTTTCAATCTCTTGCGGCTGATACTGTACCACAATCGCACGACTATCACCCACATTCATCACATTCACAACCTCATCTCTCCTTAACACAACTAACAAATAAGAACCCATCAGAGCCAACTCCGGCTGCCGATCAAGAACCTGATTAGTCATCTCTAAGTATGTAGACTCGCTGACCTCAAGAGCCCTCGACAAAGCCCTCAAACCCGATTCATGATCAATGGGATCCACTGTTTGTTGGCTCTTGATTTGGATCTCTCAAAACAATTTAGGAAGTCGTAGAAATAGTAGAAAAAAATATACCCGATTAAGCTCAAGACGATGAGACCTTCAAGTTCAACAGTAACTGATGCCAGAACTAGTAATCCTAAACAAGTTAGATCATTTGACTCCATCTAGGATGCAAGATTCAATGAAGAAAATCTTGAGTATAACCTTGACAATCGCCAGCCCAAAAGATTTCAAATAATTCCCTAACAAAGGGAAAATACTACAGGTTGATATAAACTATATTGTACAAGACCTTGAACAGATCAGTAAATTAGGTGTTTACCTAAATATTGATTGTGTTCAGCAACCGGAAAAGGTGATTGACCGATGGTCATAAGTCATGCAAATCCTGTATGGTTTCCATACTACAATGAGTCTCCAAGAACTCTATTGGATACTTGCAAACTCATTGTAGTGGATAACAAAATTGTGTGGGAAAACTTGGTCTCTCAAGGCACCTTCAAGGCCGATGTAAAAGTGGTCATTGATTGAACAAATACTTCAGAACAAAAGCAAAATTGATCCATGTATTTGTTGATGTCTTAAGATTGGAAAAGCATGAAGCAATTTGATAAATCTTCAAATTTGTAATATGTGTCAAGCCTAGGGTTGCAAGTTTTGACCTGAAATGACCCTGAGGCACACAATTTTGATTTTTTACATAAATACCTTTTTTAGTCTCAAGACAATCTCAAGACAACGTCTGAAATTCTTAAATTTCTTAGCTTTATAAATAAAGTGATGTGACAAGTCACTATGGCAAAGACAAAATCTAAAATTAAAAAGAGAAAAAACAACAAATGTCACTTCATCTTATGGCATTGTTCCAAAAGTTTGTTAACATATTTTTCAACAAAGCTTTAATTAACTACTTTGTTTAAAAATCTATGTAATCCTTGATTAAATTATTTTGATTGACTAAGAAGAGTTCTCTTTAAGATACTCTCACTTTTTGTTAATATAAAATTATTATTTTAGATCCCTTTAATTCTCTTTGGGTTTTCCTAAGGGTGTCAACGGGCCGGTGCAGGCAAGTTTCGGTCCGAGCTGAATCGATGTCGGGTTTTATAAGCCTAGCCCAAAACATGTCCTTTAAGAGTTCGGGTTGGGTTGGGCTGCGCTGGACACAATAACTATCGGACTAGTCCGATGTCGGTTTGTTATCGGGCTGGGCTTATTGAGGTGATTTCGGACTGATTCGGTCTGGACCGGGCTTATCAAGCTTATCGGGCCTATTTTATATGTAAGATATATAACCTATTTTATTATTTCTATCTATAAAATTAGCATCATTCCTTCTATATGTATGTAATTCAGTAAATTGTAACAATTAACATACTCTTTTCAACTATAGATTCATATAATCTTTCGGATCAAGAAGTGAACTATAACAGTGTAATATAATCCATCAAAATTTAAAACCATTAAAATTAAGAAACTGGGCTCGGATGGATCTTACCGGTGATCGGGTTAGGTATTATTGGTTTGGGCTAGTTCGGGCTTCTTAACTGGCCAGTCCGGTCTGGTTTCAGTCTGGGCTGAAATGGTGTCGGGCTTTACAAGCCGAGATAGAAACCTGTCCATTAAAGTTCGGTCCGGGCTGGGTACGATTTATATCGGGCCGGCTCGGTCCGTGCTACTGGGCCGGGCCCATTTTTGACACCCTTAAGTTTTCCCACTTAGGTACTTTCAGGCTAACAGTCTCTCATTAAGAAAGACTATGATCTTCACACAAAAGACTCAGATTAAAAAACTTCCCCCTCTGGGTTTTAATCTACTTGTCTTTTCCAAATTTCTTAAAGAAGTTCAAAAATATTTCCAGAAACACACATATGTGAGACAGGGATCTTTAAGAGAACTCAAAAGGAAACTACTCTTTACTCATATTTAATGACAAAAATTACATATACATAAATACCTCTGAAATCACACAATCAGAGACTCTGTAACAGCAACTTCGGTTACTAAGACTTCATCGTTAAACCATCGTACTCAGGCTTCTAACGCTCTTCTCTGACACAAACTGTCGGCTTAAGAGGAAAAAGAAATGCAGAAAGTAGAAAAGATTACAAGAGAAAATAGAGATTGCAAAAACAAATTTCTTTGCACTCGTTATGTCTCTCAGATAATCGGTGCCTACAATAAAAAAACTTATACCCTACTTATAGTCATTTGCAGACGGACTCCAACTTATTTTAATTCCGCAAATGACTAACGTTCAGATTTTTCACCAATTAGAGGAAGATATAGTTTCCAACGTGGCTTCGTCTTAGGCTGTCGCTTGATCACGTGAATATCAACTAGTGTCGGTGAATCAAGTAAACACTAACTTTTTTGAAAGATGCTTCTATGGCTGAGCTAGTTCGGGGACCCACCATTCTCATGCCATGTTATAAAGGTATCACTTTTATTCTAAAAATATGCTTGGTAATGAGATTTCTGAAATCTAAATCTAAACCGGACCACTTTTATGGGTCCACCAGAAAAGACCCCGCATGCTAGTATTATTGGAGCTATGCTTGAGCCAGATTATGGTTCGGCCATATTGTCTCTGTTGAGAATTATGGACTTCAACATCATCCGAGTCCTAGTTAAGGGACTTTATGAGCTATTGTACTTAGCTCTAGGTAAGGAACTTTATGTTCTTTTATCATCCTTATCGCTAAATTATGAATTTTAGATGTCATTATAATCAAATTGTTGAATTATAAATCTAATTAATTTTTCTGTTTTCTCTTGTTGTAATTCAACTTTACTGACTAGGTCTCTTATGCTATCTTGTTATTGATCAATGACTTCTATTAATTTTTTTCGTTTCTATTTCTAATGGTTTAAGGTGATTTACCTTAGTTGTTTCTAAAAGTCTAAATAATTTCTCTAAATTTTCTCTACTTGATTATTTTCTACTTTGTTTGAAAGTTTCTAAAAATTTTCTTGTATATGATTATGTTATTTGTTTATCAGATTTTTCGAATAATTTATTTTCTTTTCTAAATTATCTATTTTATTAGTTGTAGACGAATTGATCATATAAAAAGTTAAAATACTATTTATACTATTAGGAATAGCTATAAAGATTATTTTATACTAATTAGGATTAACTTGATTCTAATACCAGATTTTGATCATTAATAACTAATCCTAATTTTTACTTTTCTTTGCTCAAAAAACCTTAATCCAAAAAATAACTTACTTAGAGAGTTATTTAATCTTGAAATTAAGAACTAAATAATAGACAAAGTTTACTGAAAGACATAAATACTTTTAACTTATTTTAATTATTTACCAAAGACTTCATTGAAGTTTGAGACACTTTATACTTAATCCTCAACATAAACAATATGACCGAACCATAATCTGGCTCAACCATAGCTCTAATAATATAGCGTGAAAAGGCTAGCACATGGGATCTTTTCGAGTGGACCCATAAAAGTATCCAGTTCAGATTTAAATTTTAGTAATCCCGTCACTAGGGATATTTTTGGAATAAATGTGATGCCCTTACAACATGGCCAGAGAATGGTGGGTCCTCGAACTGGCTCAGCCATAGAAGCATCTTTCAGAAAAGTTAGTGTTTACTTGATTTATTGACACTAATTGATGTCCATGTGATCAAGCAACAACTTATGACAAGGCTACGTTGGAAACCCTATCTTTCTCTGATTGGTAGAGAATCTGAACGTTAGTCATTTGGGAAATTAAAATAAGTTGGAGTCCTTCTATAAACGACTATAAATAGGATAGGAGTTTTATATTGTATGCACCGATTATTTGAGAGACATAGCAAGTGCAAAGAAACTTGTTTATGCAATCTCTATTTTTCTCTTGTAAAATTTTCTACTTTTTGCATTTCTTTTTCCTCTTAAGTCGACAGTTTGTATCGGAGAAGATCATCGAAAGCCTGAGTACGATGGTTTAACGGTGAAGTCTGAATAACCGAAGTTACTGTAACTAAGTCTCTAACGGTGTGATTTCAGAGGTATTTATGTATATGTAATTTTTGTCATTAAATATGAGTAAAGAGTAGTTTCCTTTTGAGTTCTCTTAAAGATCCCTATCTCACATCTATGTGTTTCTAGAGACATTTTAAACTTCTTTAAGAAATTTGGAAAAGGCAAATAGAATTAAACCCAGAGTTGGGAGTTGTTTAATCTGAGTCTTCAGTGTGAAGATTGTAGTCTTTCTTAGTGAGAAACTATTAGCCTGAAAATAACTAAGTGGGAAAACCCAAAGAGAATTAAGGAGGCTTAAAATAATAATTTTATATTAGCAAAAGATGAGACATATCTTAAAGAGAACTCTTCTTAATCAATCAAAAGTGTTTAATCAAGGGTTAAATAGATTTTTAAAGAAAAAATTTGATCTACCACCCAAGAAGTATATGAAATACGACCTAACATCCACAGGTTTCACAAAATTTCAGCCACCCCCCACTTAACTGATGGAATAGACTAAAAATAGAGTTTAACATTTCTACCTGTTTCGGCCCAGATCCGTCCCATGGGTCCTCATGGCTGACTGGACCTGCAAGACAAGGAAAGACAAAGGAGGGGGGAGGCGAGCTGGATGCCCCGGGTCCACTCCGATGCCAAAGTTAGGGCTCTGTGAACAGTCGATGGGCTCGGTGTCGAGCCCACTAAGATATTATAGAAAATGTGTGGGGTGAGGTGAGATTCTCCGTCCCAAGTGTCAGAGCGTGAATTTCTAGAAGTAGATGAACAGTAAATGTTGTCCGTAAAAAACCTCAGGATTCGCCCTATTTATAGTGAATAGTGCAAAATCCCCAAATGCCGATCTTAACCTTTGTTCTTGTGTTATAGGGGTCTTCTTGTGTCGAATGGGGGATCTCCACGTGGCACTGACAGATCTCCACGTGGCGCTAGTACCGAGTCCTATGTGTAAGGGTTGTATTGCTAGCGCGGCGTAATTCCCCAATACTACCCTTCCTCTTTGAAATTGAAAGACATTAAAATGTCTAATTTGACTTTATAATGATGAGAATCCAAATGAGGTTTTAACCCATTTTGCTTCATTTTCTTCTTCTTTTTTTTATTCGTTGGCATTTAGTTTCAAGCAAACCATAATTTCAATCTCCGGTACTTGTGTGTGTTATTGTTCTTAGTTTGTAGCATAGAATCTCCGGTACCCGCGGCATCATCAAATCTCCGGACACTGGTTCTCTGGTTAGTACCGATATCCCCATCCCTTCCTCATCGTTATCCCCTCTATTTCCTCTCCCTCATCTTTTTGCCATCTTTTTCGTCTCTCCATCGGCTTGAAACCAAAAGCCCCTCTGTTACTTCTCTCCCTCAACTCTTTGTTTGATGGGTTTTCTCGCTGGGGTATGTCTTATGTATTTCTTCATGTGGATGTCACTCTGGTCGAATTTGGAGGGGATCTTTTTTTCTCCGTTGATAGAATTTTCATCACAGAGTTTGACTTTTGGTATTCCAAAATTAAGATTATTCAAATACAACCGAAGGATTGAATTAACTGGTTGTTTCAGTTGTAATTTACTTTTCAGTGAGATTGGTGATTGAATGAACTGATTGTTTCAGTTAGAAATTATTTATTTAATAAGATTAGAAACCATTGGCAGTGATGAATTTCTCAAGATTCAGTTATTGTTTGTCTGTAATGCTTGGATAGTAATATTTAGTTGAGGGTCTAATAATCTCTTGAAACATCTTATAAAATGTAGTTTATGTTTGAAACTTAACATGTTATGTTTTGTTTCATAAATTAGATGAATGTTTATGAACCTGGTCTTCTGCATTGTTGATGAGTGAACAAAAATCTATTGGTATAAGTTTTGTTATAGTTCATTGTTGATGAGTGAACAAAACTGATTGGTACAAGGTTTGTTAAAGTCCAATGTTTAAGTTAGATAGATTCCATTGTTTAACTTAGACAAGTGTTTTTATGGACAGGTGTTAACTGCATTAATTGTATTTTATTGAGGAGATGGATCCCAAATGTGAGACTTGTGCGGGCACATGTGTGACATGTACAACAAGTAAAGAAGTAATGTAGGGAGGAAATACTTTCATTGCCCAAGATGCCAGAATTTTGTTCTGTGGCTGGATCAATTTAAATAATGTCAATGTGGAGTAGGGTAATGCAAAGTGAGAACGGCAAAAATGACAAAAAATAAGGGACGACAATTCTAGTGTTGCCCACGTTCTACAAGAGTGGGTATTAATCTAGTCTTAGTTTTCTTTTAATTATTGTCATTTTCAATGAAAATTGTGTTGTATAATTGTATTGCAGATGAATAATTTGTTGACCATGTGTTGTCATTGTAAGCAACTTGGCTGATATGACACGTTGATGAGCTTGTAGTCAAAGAAATAAGGAGAGAGAGTGTCTGTGCAAGAGAGATAGTGTTACTTTAGTGGCAGAGATGAAACAACCTTGTATGTGTGGTCTACAGTGTTCTACAACCTTCGTAGAGTGCGTGAGATGGCATGTAGTGAGTTGATTGAGATTATACACTGAGTTTAATGAGAGAGATTGTGGGTGGCACCCACTGATGGTGTGGTCAGCAAGAGGAGTGAGAAACTGATGATGTGGCATGTAGGCATGTTGTCGCATCTTCTTATGAAGCATGAAATAGAAGAGAGAGAAAGAAGAGAGAGAAAGGAGGAGAGAGAAAAGAGAGAGAGAAGATGATGTGGTGGGACCTACAATGCTGAGGTGGCATGCCACCATGGTAGCCTGGCTGAGGGCCGTGGCACTACAGTGGCAGCCAACCACATGGCCAGCCATGGCATAGCCACATGCAAGCACAACAACACCAACATGTGCTACACAAAGGCCATAGGCAGTAGCCATGAGCAGCAATAGCCGCAAGGCACACTGCCCAGGCCGCAAGGCAGTAGCAGCTAGCCCATAGGCCTATTGCAACATACGTGCATGGCACCCCGTCGATGCCCACCACCTGTTTGGTAAATTGTCTTGAGAGAGACTCGTGGTCAACTTAGTGAGATGCGCCATTTGGCCAAAGTGGGCATCTCAGGGTTTGTTTTAAAAAATGGGTTATAGACGCCATATTAAATCTTTACAGAGGTGATTTTCGAGTTTGTTATGGGCATTTTCATCAAATTCCAAAGGGGTAGATGTGAAATCAGTGGCCAAAATAAAGCCACAAGGTTCAGATCCTCATCTGACGGCCTAAGAAAGTGCGATATCCTGTGTAGATTGGTGGTTGCGTCGAGATTCCATCGCGCACCTTCTAGTTGGACGCACGCAATGTAATATGGTGCTTCGTGCTATATGAAAATGGTGCCTTGATTTTGTTATGCGCACTTACGGTGCAACAGTGTACAAATCCAGATCCATCGGCTATAGTTAAGGCCGATTGCGCTTGACGCGATTCCCGCCTTTTTAAGGTTATAGAACGGCCAGTTTTATATATTCCACAATCGACCGATCGAAGTTCAACAGTGCGACTATCATGTCAGCGCAGGTGGAGATTCGGTGCTTCGAGGGCCCACGGTAACAGCCAAAAAGATTCCATTTCTCTTCATTCTAATGGCTGAACTTCAAACTGCCATAACTCCTTCATCTAGAGTCCAAATTAGACGGTTCAAGTTGTAGTTTCCATGTTTTTCGATGCTCTTTCCATTGGGAGGTGTTGAGAGTCATGAAAACTAAGGGAAAAAAAGAGAGGAAAAGAGGCAAAAAATATAAAAGAAAAGGAAGGAAAAGGTTTTCTATGGTTTTGGTATTGGGAATCACCAATCAACCTCTCTGTTTCTCATTAATGGAGTTTTGAATACTCATGAGAGGTTGATAGAGCTGTTATTGTACATCAATGGTGATTGTGAAGTTGTAAGAAGAAAAATGGATCTCTGCAAGTAAGATATACCTAGTGCTTCAAGTTTTACCATCATTGAACACTGTTGAAGGTTCCTGAGAGCAGTGTGAAGCTTCGAAGATATTGCTAGCCATTTGAAAGCAGTTATGAGATTTTTTTCTAATTTCATATCTATTTATTACTTTCAATATATTGTATGCTAACGCAGGTGAAAGTTGTTAAATGTCTAGCTAGTGGGGGAAAATTGTAAGGCGTTGCTATAAACCTAAAACTTCTATTGTGTCACACCCCAATTCTGATCCAACCAGAATGGTGTGAGTGAACCGTCATTGAACCAACGGTTCACACCAGGATCTCGAATAGACCGTGTCCTCTCATACAAACCATTGCACATAACCACAATCAGAATATAAATAATACAGCGGAAGTCTTTAAATAAATGAACCGAGAATCTATTGATAAATTTAAATAAAATATCAAATTATTCAAATTCAAACATAAGATATAATATTCTTACATCCACTTAATTCAACCAAAAATAATTAAAATAAATAAAAATCCAGTCAAAGGTACACGCAGAAAGGCCACTCGCATGAAGCGTCATGCTCGTCCTCTCCTGCCTGTACATCCAACGCAGCAACACCACCATACGTCGGAGCGTTCACATAATCGTCCACCGAGTAACCTGCATCAACATCTAAAAACAATGTATATACAAAGGGTGAGCTCACAACTTAGCTCAGTAAGACAATCAGACAGTTTCACAATATTATGCATGAATAACAATCATTTTTATGTTGTGGTCTGGTTTAAGTTTACAATGTGCTATAGAAAGGTTTGGTGGCCCCCGCACCTCTATACACGAGTGTGTGGCACAGCATGGATCACACCCCCATCTGCCCACATGCACCCATCATGGAATAGAGATAGAGCTAAGATACCCCCGTACCTCCCCTGATGCTCTACCCATACCAGTACCTAAGCCCCTACTGGCCAGGGCTCGCAAACTGGGCTCGCAACTAACCAATCCTATATGTCATCAATGTATGCTCTATCCCAGCATAGCCGTTTACGGCATAGAGATAGAGCTAAGGCATTCCCACACCTCCCCTGACGCCCTATCCGCAACTAACCCACTAGGATAGAAACATAACGCAGGTAGATCCCATCTCAACATAACTCCCTACGGCATAGAGATAGAGCTAAAGCATCGTGGACAAGCCAGCGTCGACCTCGGAGACCACAGTGTCACATAACCATGGCCAGGCCAGCATCACATCAGAGACCACTGTACCACGACCTTCCCCTGATGCCCCATCCGTACCAAGCATGTTGAAATAGAATACTACAAAAGTGCTAGTGTGAGGAGCGATCCCAGGCCCATGCCCCACTCCACACACTAACGAAAATAATCACATGCTTAACAATCACATCCTATCAATGCATGAACAATAATAATAACTGAAGTAAATGATGGCATGTGAATATGCACAAACATCACATCATATATATTCAGTGTTAATAACAAAAATTTATTGTCCATTAATTATTAGGTTTAGGTCAGATTCCCTTACCTGATGCTCGTTTGATAGCTTGCTCCACGTCGCAAGATCCAAACAGAAAGTCACAAAGTCCTACAATATTATTAGGGTTTCATTAGAATAGTTTTCTTAGGGTTTCATGTTGGTCGAAAACCAACAAGGTTACAAAATACCCTCACAAAGCTGACCGGTGGCATGTACCGATCGCAGCTCTGTGGGGAAAATTGGCGACCGGTATGGTCAATCGGTCCCCACAGACCAGCCTCCCGGAAGGTACCGGTGGCAACATACCAGCCACACTGTGTGCAACCGGTATGTCTCCGGAAGACCATACTTGGGTTTTTTGACTACCGTCGATCATCCTCCATGGATTTCCAGGGTTTCACCTATCCATTCTAAGTCTGAGCTTTGAGTTAGAGTTATCTCCAACTCATTCAAGTCTAGTTTCGATGAATATCATCTCGAAACTCGAATTTAAGGTTTGACGGCAACTTAGGGTTTATTGGCCAATTTAAGGTTTTAGATCAATACCTACTTGCATGGTATTGATCCACCCATACAACTATTGTCACACCCTAATTCCGCACTGTTCAGAATGGTGTGATGAACCGCTAAATAACCAACGGTTCAACCAGAATCTTCAATAGGCTATCCCCGCGTTATCCAAACTTACACGCATCCACAATCATAATCAGAGTAAATATACAATAGCGGAAATCTTATAAATAAATGAACTGAGAACTAAGATGATATAAGTAATTTAATAGC